>CAJUYH010001919.1:25531-44271 GCA_910591685.1 Galerucella tenella
GTAATGATAGTGAAAAGTAACAGTGTTCAGTGTAAAGTATCGCTAACGACGGTTCTCAACTTACCCTCTCACTTTTTATGAGGTAGCTGCAATTAATTGATCAATGAGTGTGCATATTTCAATGAAAATTATTATGATGAAAATAAAATATTTTACTAAGGCGACTGTGAAATGTGGGATAACTTATTTTTGTACTCTATATATGAAAATTCGCAATGCCTTGCATTATATTCTTATAAACGAACACCTGATTTTGAAAGTATACTTTTCCGAGCGTATCGATAAATTCACTTCTCATACATATTTGAATCAAGACGTAAAAAAAAATTTTCATTGCATCTAAAATTCGAGTGCATTTAAAAATCAATCCGTCATGATGTGATTTCAGCATCAATAATCCAATTGGAGCCAGAGAGTTTAAATTCGAAGGCAACCATCTTCAATCATAAATGCGAAACATTGTGGAATACAGGAACAATGGAAATGGTAGCTTATTCACGTATTTTCAGTACAAAGTTCGTTTGTTTTGTGTATATAAAACTGAGCCATTAAAGCGCCGAGTTCTCGTGGAAGCGGTTTATGAATGGCAAGGAGATGTCCAAGGACACTCCATGAGCTACTCGAGAACATAGATACTTTAATTTGGGATCTAGGACACACTGGAATAAAGGAAAATGGAATAGCGGATAAACCAGTAGGGAGACAGGCGGAAACACTATCTGGGGACAGAACCGTTTCGCATTACTTGCTCCAGTGTAATACTTGACAAGTGTCAATGCTTAAGCCAGCTTCAACAACTATTAAGAAAGGTAACTTGGCAAGTTTTCATTAAAAAACTCACGTGACGTTTGTCTAGGATGGAGAAACGGGAGTTTTCAGAAGTGGTTGATTGAACAAGGAAGTTTTACCAGAAATACTCGCAGAGAGAAAAGACGCTGAACTCAGCTTGTATGCAGCTCTTAGTGGTTACCAACAATATAATGCGGAAGAACTGCAAAAGTGATTTAGGCATAATTATTTTTGCAAACCCCTCGCTGAAAGCTGAGAAAGTTACCCAATATCACGAGTGAAATACCCGATCAGTAACAATTCACCCCTTTTCCGAAACTATAATACGTGATTCCACAAAATCGGAAAATAAATGAGCAGCTATTCTTCCAACAAACTACAGTATTGATAACTTAAATCTTGAACTTGAACTTATCCAAAATCAAAAGAACTTTGATGAAGTGGAAACGCATGGATAGCTTGAGGCTATCGAGACAAAATGTCATGGAGAAAGGTCCAACAGAAGGAGAAACACAGTCCCTATCCACCCAAGATTTGTTCCAAAATGATTAAGTGGTCTTATGATACAAAAAAATGTACGAATACTCTGAAATATGGCGTAATGGAATACCAATTCACAAGATCATTGGGAAACAAATAATATGCACTCCTTACCAGAAATTTGTTCTGCTGGAGTTATTGAAAGGGATGCTGCTGTCAGAAAACGAGATTTCACTGAAGAAACAAACATCATTCACTAAGGTAAATATATTGATGTAATTTCAGCGTTCTCTCCAGTCCAGAATTATGCTCTCAAAGTTTCTGGACGAATGATATCCACCTTGTACTGATAAGACGCAAACACGCTTAAGCCGGTATACAAGTGATATTGTTCCTTCCAATTAGAAACCAAAATGTTTTTTTTCGGCTGAGATGGGAAACTCATGTTCGAATGGGTCCAAACCAGTACCCAGACAGTGTTGGTCTCATCCCCAAGGGAGTGTCTACTAACCAAACCCATCTCAAGCTCGCCGTTGCTCCTGCCTCGGAATCACTACCCTAGCATACTTCAGGGCGGGCGGCGGTCCCTCACGCGCTCTCCGTCATCTTCTCCGTTCAATTACTCTCACATCCCATGTGACTTCTCTTTTCTAATCATGTTCTCCCCTAGATCAATCTGTAACACCCACCATCCATCCTCTACATTTTTCCTTCCCGCAGTCTCATTCCTCCTATTTGAAAAGACTTGTCCCCTCTGAGAGGTCCAGAGGGTAACTCTCATGTTTTCCCTCTCCGTCTTCATCCACTCCCTCCCTTTACCTACTACATTCTGTCTCCCCTGGCTTGTGTCCTCTTTTCCCACATAGCCTTCAAAGGAAGGGCCTGCCAAGTCTCTGGCCATGTGCTTCACGCTCTTACATAGGCAGCATTCCCATATATTCACCACTCTCTTGGCATTACACTTAGCTACCTGCTTTGGTTGGTAGGTACTCCCGTGGGGATGAGTCCAACACTTCCTGCGTACTGGTTGAGGACCCAGTCGAGCATGAGTTTCCCATTTCGGCCCGAAAAAAAAATCTCCGCATGCTCAAGCCTGTGTAGGCCAACGCTGACCTTGCTCCCCACTTCCTGAAACAGTCGACTTATCATATCAAACACCTTCCTCGCATTTCTACAATCACCATCCATCCGATAGATCAACTCCTCCGCATTCATCCTTGTACCTTTTCTTTCCGTAGTGCGTACCTCCTCAACCCACTTCATTCTCTCTCCTTTTGCTCCTAGCATCGGTTACCTATCCCTAAACATCTCCTGTATCCCTTTATCCATTCCTCTGTCTTCCCTAGTCACTTATACCACTTTTATCTTCTCATCCCCCAACATTTGATTTCTCACCTTCACCTCTATTTTCTTCCTTTTCTCATCCTTCCAGTCCTTATCTTCAATCTACTTCCATCCATCCCAGTCTCTTTGCCCCTCCTCTCATCGTGTTTGCATTATCTCCTGCCTACTTTACCCTCTCCTCAACCTCTCTTATTCCCTGACCCGCCCCTCTGCCACCGACTTCGGCTCCCCCAGCCTTTCCACCCTCTTCTCCAGTCGCCTTAACATCTCCTTCAATATCTCTACACTCTCCCCCTCTTCCTCTTTTCCACTCTTCACTTCCACATTTCCTTTCTCCTTATGTTTCCTCTTCTGCTCCTTATTCTCCCGAGGTGATATCTCCTCTCTTTCCACCCCAGTATTGCTCCACTCACTTGTCTCTCACGCCTTATCAGGTGTTTGTTTCAGCAGTCTCGATTTCCCATAAATTCCATTTCTTTCTCTCTGTTCCTCCACTGCTTCCTGTTCCACTTTCCTTGCATACTCCATACTACATCCTACGGGTGACTAGGAAAATGAATGTCTACCACCACAGAGCCCCGCTTGTAGTAGTGAGGCAGGGTACTCTGGTACTTTCGCGCAGCCATACATCCATTGTAACGGTTGCTAACAACGTAGATTACGGATTGTTTTATCAAGGTTTACTCCTTTATGCTTTTTGTCACGGTTGCCTCCGGACGCAGTGGCCTCCGCTGCCTACAATCACACAACAAAGCTGTCTCCCCTATGCTGCTGGTTTTTAATCGAGGTTTACTACTCTATCCCCTTTGATCCGCGAGCGACTATTCCGGTTCCCATACTGGAGCTCCATTTATTGCTAATCCCGAGGGTTGGTCGGTTATGACGCCCTTACAGCTCGAAGAGCACGAGTTCCTTGACCTCCCACTCCCTCTGGAGACACCCTATCAGCCATTGGGACGCGCCGTGTCGGGTAGGACAACCCCTCTACGGAGACTTGTATGAGAGATTAGGATCACTTCCAGCCTCCCTCATCCAACCCTCCAAAGCACGGAAACCAAAATGCTTGGTTATATCGTGAAGATATCCCAACTCCGTTCAACTTATAACTGTTAATGTCATGCCCCTGAGCAAAGCAGTTGTAGTTGTAGTGAGGCACTAAAATCATAATCAATGCATAATACACTGTGTTATTTATAAGATGCGACATAGAGATTCCTGTACTAAGCTGTCAAACGCGAGCTTACTTTTTCACCGAATAGCATTAATAAAAAAATAAGAGATATGAAAAGTTCGTTGGAAAATGAGTTCAAATGCACTTCCAATTTTCTCAAATTCGTTCTGGTTCAATGAAAAAATGGTTATGTACAGATAAAAAAGTCGAACTCTGTCCTCATACCACTTTCGGATGATCTTAATCGATTAGGTGATGGCTAACATGGTAGTGCACGGTATTATTTGATAGTTAAATCTAAAGTATGGCGGTTCGCTTCGCCGCTGAGATGAAATTTTTTCTTCTAGTTTCTAGTTCTTTTTTTACAAGTTTTGAAACAAATAAACTTGCTTTACTTCAAATTGAATGTTTTATACCGTGCACTACCATGTTGGCCAGACGATTGAGCATGTATTTAGCAGCAAAATGAACGGTAATCTTTCAGCGACACTTTAAGGAGAGGTATTTGGTGTTATGCGCTAGGCTGGAGACACGACTGTATTATGCCTATAGCATGCAGCGTGCCTTAAACCTTATAACCGGAGAAAAGGCTCACAACTAGTCCTTACAAGCTACCACTCATTTTATACGCGTTGGGAAACTGAAAATACAGCCTCCGAACATGGATTGATTAACCCTTTTCCTCAGGAAATATTTAGTACCTAGAAGTGGTCCCTGACAGGAGACTGACGTGGAATTCACACCTTGCATATTGCCTTGAAAGCAACGTGGAGTGTGAAACCGAAGATTATCTACTGGTCATATGTAACGGTTGGCAGACCAATTATTCACTATCTTCGCTGTTCTTTGTTATGGAGCGGCACAATAAAGGACCAAAACAGAGATGCAAAAATACAGAAATGAAATGAGATCGTGGAATGGTATGGAGGTGATGCTCTTCCTATTCACCACATCTTATTGTACATTGGATAGCTTACTTAGTCTGAGCCCTAGCGATCTTACAGTACATCTTTCGAACCCAGTCGAATCGAAACCTCTTCACCTACGGGAAAAACCTCACTTATAATGATGAATCAAACATAGAGAAATAAGTGAGAGAATGAGTAACAACTTGAAATTCCAGGATGTCAACAGCCATTAAAAATACTTCAACAATATTTCAGGCGAAAAGCAATGGATTTTTGTGTTGAGATGTACTTTAAAAACGCCCCAACTCAGCAGAACATTTTTATACAGTGTAATAGCTAGGCAGCATCAAAGGTTTGGGAATCTACAACTTACGAGCCTTGAACTGCAAAAAAATATTTGAGCAATTGACTACACATGATAAAGCAACTCCGTTGGGACATGGAGGAATTGTCGGAAATAAGCTTGCTGATGATTTCACAAAATAAGAAATGTGTACTTGCTTCCGCAGGACCCGAGGTCAATCGTGAAAGAAGTTTGAACATTTAGAAGGAGAAGAAGTACAGCCTGCTAAATAAGTATTGGGCCTAAGACAAGCAAAAAGGTTGTCACGTTATCACAGAAATTTTTACTGGACACTAACTGTGACTCAGATATCATATTTGTGAGATGGGGCAATTGGTCAGTGACAGGCTCTGCGATGATGCAGATGAGTGGCCGAAGCACAGTATCCACATTTGCTTCGTAATTGCTCAATTACAGTTTCCTGATTCTATTATCTTAACATCTATTGTTAAGTGATTGTCCACCAACGCAGTGAATATCTGAGACAAGTATATTAGTTAGGTTGAGGATCTAGCTTCGACACTAATAATAGACGTTCTCAGAAGACTATATATTTTGAACTAGAATATAGATGTAGCATATGTACAAACGATCCTATGGTAATGCCATCCAGGCCAATCGACTTCTTTGTGATTTAATCCAAGTAAAATTGATAGTCTGTTCAGTTTATTAGAGTTGAAGCAATTTACAAACACATTGTGGGAATCCGCCTAAGTTTTAATTTTAATCATTTTCCTGCGAGGTTGAAAACCCAAACAACGAGCTTTTGTTCTCGTGGTGGTTATTTTATGCTCGCGTTTAATTAGAGATTTACAACAATTTAACGATTCATTCCATCGACAGCACTCAATTGAACACGAGTCAGTTTTTATAATTTTTATTTCTACATGTTAGTTCTTTGCGTTATAAAAAAATAGGCTGCAAGTGATCGTACTGGAAGCTGCGTTGGGAGGAGCTCTCTGAGGGTGTGTGCCGACGAGATATCTGCTGAGGTTAGTGAATCTCTATTCGTTTACCGGTCCTTTTTTTGTATTGTCGCTAATTTAGCAGCTTCTGAATTGAAACCCGATTTTAAACAGGATTTTCGGGTAAATTGTACAGTCCTGAACCTCAACTCTCTTCATAAGAGCTCTCGAACACATGGTTACTTGATGATAACAGAATTGCCCTGACATGAGGTTAGGCCGCTAACATAAAATACGTTAATATTGAAAAATACGATCCTGATCAAGTAGCTTGCAATATTTTACAATTCATTCGACGTAAGCATTATCTTATCGCCTGAAATATCTCGATTACATTTTCCCAAAGGAATAGCCCTATTAATTATGGTATCAAGCTCTCAATTGCTTTGGAACAAAACCATTCAATGTTCACAGGACCGGCGTGAACGTGGTATGAATATTTAAAATTGTGTATCTAATAAAATATTTATGGGCAAGCTGATCCTTGAACTGGTTTAATGTTCAACAAATCTTTTATGCGGTCGGTCATTGATTGCGGGTACGTTTATGTGGATCTCTTTTCATTTTAAAATGAAAAATTGAATCTCGAAAAGCAGAGATTCTCCAGCTAAGCGCACCCTACATTTAGTATCATTGCTAAAAATTGGTATGAAAATTGATTTGACTCTTTTCAACATAACTATCCATTTTTTTATCAAACCAGAGCAAATTTGAGCAAATCAAAAGTGCATTTGAACTAATTTTTCAACGACCTTTCCAAATTTGTTATTCTTTTTCATAAAGCTGTTTGGTAGAAGATTAAGCTCGCGTTTGACAGTTTTGCACAGGAATCCCTGTGTGGCATATTATGAACAACACAGTGTATGTACAAATATGGAACGATCCAAAGCTCCCAAATAAATTTATTTTCTTTTCATTTTAAATGAATTTGGACATGAATGTGAAAAATTATCGAATTTAGTATTTCTCCTTTTTTCTCTATTGAGAGTGAGAGAACCTTCGTATTGCATTTTATTGTTGGTTTTTGTCCGTATACTTCAAAAATACCACTATCAATTCAATCGAAAGTTATGTTTAGATGTTATAGTTGAATAATTAAAATGATTTGGATATAAACACATCCTTGTAAAAAAGCAAAATAGAAACATCTTTTTCTACAAAAACTTCAATTGAGTGATGATTCTGTTGAAGACTTGGAATTACGTATTTCATAATTTCAAAATACGTTTTTCCATAAAAAATATGATCGAAGTTGTCGATTTGAAATGATGAAGATCATAAAACATATGAACTCGCTCATCAAAATTATGATATACTTTTTTTATACAGATCAGAACTACTTTCATGTATTGAGATTTCGACTATTGTTTTTCAAAGCAAAATTGTACGTACAATGATGTAATTCGAATTTTTATTATGTTTTTCATCATTTAAATTTCTGGAATTCCATTCTGTATTTATAGTTTCAAACCAGTCATAATCATTAATAATAGAAAAACATGTAATGAGAGTATGGAAAAAATGATAATTCAAATCACGATATATCGCAGAATAGTAATTATATTAACGCTTCATGAGTTTTTGAAAAATATTGACCGTTCAACTAAGAAGGAACAGCTACTTCCAAGGTTATAGGCCCCGACGGATATTGGATCACACTTCAAAGTCAAACGGGGTTGGCATATCTACAAGATATTCAAACCAACCATTTTGGTTTGTGCCAGTAGTTGTTTCTGCTTAGTTGAACGGTCAATGTCTTCGAAAAATATTTTTTAAAAACTTATGAAGCGTTAGAATAATTACTATTCTGCGATATTTATTGGTGACGCGCTTTATTAAATACGACAATATTACAGGACTATGTAATAATACTTTGAAGAAATGAATGATATAATCCAATTCCTATTATATTTTTCATGATTCCAATTAAAAAATTTCCATTGTTTCTTATACATATTACAAATAGTGAACCCATTCGGTCATGTTAAAAAGTTTGAATAAGTGGTTGAAACAATGCATTAAAACTTCAGAGTAATATAAAAATGTGCATTGAACATCAGTAAATGGTCGAACGAATTCCACGTAATTGAAAATATTATGAACTGTTCTTTGTTCTATGTTCCTATTATAACTATTCTCAACTTATTACAACCATTATATTCACTCTTTTTTCTTTTATTTTTTTGGAGTCAAACCACAATAATGTTTTTATATCTTTTATTTCGACATTTCGGAGCGTTCTAGCTACCGTTGTCAAGATGAATTAAAATAGGGACCAAAAGTTATTTAATTACTAATTTATCTTGACAACGCTAGCTGGAACGCAACCGAAGCGTCGAAATAAAAAATATAGAAACATTATTGTGGTTTGATTGAATAAGTAATGCCACAAAGGACGTACAGAAGATACATCATATTCACAGGTATGTGAAATTGTGTTAGGTAATCTGTTATTTTAGGCTATCCACTTCAATATAATATATATATAAGACCTTTTCCACTACTATCTGTGAAGTTGACAATTATGCGACTTAAAGTCAACTTAGGAGTTGAATTTCTCTATTAGTGGTGGATAATTTTTCCTACTGTTAACCTAGGTCAATGATGGACAGATTTGAATGTTTTGAGAATCCAGTGATAGTTATTTAACAACATAATTTTATATAGGCCAGGAGATTGTCTTTGAAATATTTGCTGCTTGAAATTACCTAACAAGATTAAATTTTTTAAATAAAAGTGCTGAAAATTCGAAACTCGCGCTCAGCATGAAATGATTGATGACATGAGGAGTGCGTCTATAATCTATGGGTTAGGTGAGGAGTGAAAACAGACAGTGTACGTGTCAATCAGAAGACGAGGTAACGGTTCTCGTGGTGCGTTGTGTTGTACAGTGTGAATGTCTTATGAACGCTCACTTGGTAACCAAGTATAACTCTTTTACTGAAGGTGTTGTGAACGCACAAATTTTTTTTCCTTCAAGAGCGCAAGTTCAAAGTAAAACATAACCCACGTTTTGTGAAATATTTGGATGTGGTAGTGTAATTGGATCTGTTAATTCGTTACACTTAATATTGATGATTGAGAACTAAAAGAATAATGGTATTTTATTGATATGTGTATGGTTTTTCCCTCGATGATCCTTCAGTAAGTGATATTTCAGCATTAAATTATTGTACAATTTCAGTAGCTTCCAATTTTTTGTCTTGAATAAGGCTAGCTTTGTTAACTTCTCCAAAGCGATTGTTACAGTATTAGTTAATAGGCTGAAGTAATGAGCAAAGCTTCTTGAGGCATATTTGATACGGCAAAAACGTTGAAAGCACTCAAGGGTATAGCTGAAAATGATTTCCAAACTGTACCAGGATGCAGAATTCATACTGTTTTCTGTAAAATTGTGTGTGTTACTAATAGATTTCTAAGAATAAATATATCATTCTAGCGCTTCACGGAGATTTGAAAATATTTTTTGGAAACAGTGACCGTTTGATCAAGAAGAAATGACTACTTCCCGGGATATAGGACGGACATTGAATTACACTTCTTAGTCAAATGAGGTTGGTATAACTTGCAAGATTAAAAGGGACATCATAACTTGCAGATTAGTTTTGGAATACTCACGCCCCATCAGTACAATATCTTCTAGGGGGAAAAACAGGAATGGTTGTCTGAATCAGAAACAATAGGATAACAGCCGGCAACTACCTTGTCATCACTGGTCAATCCTATCAATTTTTATTTTATCCATCACAGTTAACAGTTTTGCTGGTGGTTATAATTATTGTTGTTACACTTTAATTATTGCCTTACTTTCAAACTGCTTTATATTGGGTTGTACCTCTAAGGAACTCGTTAAAGCGCTTCACCCAACTACTTGCAGAGATCGTTACAGATGAGCATGATTTTCTTATCAGATGTTAAAATTCCTTCTCTCGTGGTTCCGGTTCGAAAGTAGGAGGAACTGATTTGTATAATTGAAATATTCCCAAAGATGTGAAGTTTTTATAATAAAATGTGAAAACCCCAATCAATCGTTTTTCATTTGACTATACAAATCTTAGCATTACCACTCACGTAATGGCATTTTTCCATAAGTGAATGTGCCAAAAATAGCTACATGCATAGACGTATGTGTTTTATGAAAATATCTGTATATGAGGAACACTTTAGTATAGACAATGCTATAGTCAACTATAATTTCGGCGATTTCGAGTAGTGTAGCTAATGTAGACTATCATTATCGAAGCCGGTTACGGAGACACCCCCTTATAGAATATATATACTAGACGATCCAAATTATGTGCATAATAGATATTGAGTTTTCCAAAATTTTTATTCTTGGATTCTCATTATATACGTCATAATTTTGAATCAACAATTCCCATTATTTTTTTCATGATACTTGTATGGAAATTATTAAGTACATAATTTCAACCCCTGTTGAAACGGAAAATGATGTTTGAATAGACGTTTAGCGCCAATGAAACAAAAAATGGTGTATGGCGTTGAAAAAATAATGATGGAATATACTACAGGTTCTTGCCTAAGCCAGTTCGCAGGGATTTGTTACCCTATGAAACTTGAGAAAAGAAATTAATTTCAAAAAGACCAGGAAAAAAAAGGATTTTAGGGCGCCACTAATTTTCTTTCCTGAAAGAAAATTAGAAACCAAATCGAATTGAATGGTCAGCTAACTTTCAATCTGCTAATTCAAAAATAACTTAGCGTTTCTGTGTGATAAATAGAACTATCTGAGTGAAAAAAATCTCTTCCGTGAAATTTACGATTTTGCACACAGAAAAAATGACTGTTGGTGAATTCTGAATCTGTACATTACTTTTGATACTTCTGTTACTTTCTGATTGGATTTCTTCTCACCATGAAACTGGAAACCTCTCAAATCGACCTTTCAAATGGCTGTCGCTACACACTGGAAGAGATGGAACAGTAGTGGACTTTGTGAAACTTTGCTTCCTGTCCTAGTGAACTTGAATTTTCCCACGGAACAAGTGCCGGCACTCACAAATAGTAGTAGTCATATAAATCTTCCAGGAACCTCCTAGTTACCGTTGTACTTATAGGGACAGTTGTACTCTGCTATGAAGTTATACCGGTATAAGAAAAGATGTCACAAGAAAAAACTTGAGGATAACTGCTGTCCAGCTCGATAGATTCAATTCAATAATTCAACTTTAGAATCCTTCCTGGAAAAATTTTTGATTTCCATAGAAAAAAAAATTTATGGAACAATCATACATAAATGAAAATATCTAATGTTAAATTTGGTCAAATTTCGCGGTAAAATATTTTAAGAATATTGATTCCTGTACAATTAGTTTATTTCATCACAAATCACAAAAAAGAAATAATTCATTAATTATTCGAATGCAAGTTAACGTTCCACTGTATACAGTGCTATTCAAAAGTCCCCTCCCCCTCGTATTTTTTGAACGGCTACACTTACATTAATAAAATTTGGAGGGTGAAAATAAAGTGTTGTGAACTTCTCTCCGAATGTTCGAAATGTGCTTCGTCCACTTCCTGACAGTAATACATCCTATCAGTAAACTCTTGTCGTACTCGTTTGAATGTGTCAGCTGAAATTGCATTGCATTCTTGAATAATTCTTCCTTTCAAAACGCATTGCATTGCATTCTTGACTAATTCTTTCTTTCAAAACGCCAATGCTATCTGGTGCCGTAGTGTAAACCTTGGATTTCAAGTACTCCTATAGAAAAAAATCCAATGGTGTCAGATCTGGTGACAGAGGTGGCCATTCTATAGGACCTCGCCGGCCGATCCTTCTACCTCGATATTCTTCATCCAGGTAACGTCTTACTGCACCATAATAATGTGCAGGAGTACCATTTTGTTGAATTTTTATTTCCAGATGGCCGAATTCATCTGGATTAACTTCCAGAATTTCAAGAATTAACGGCTCATTTGCATTTTGTAACATCTCCAGATACACTTCACCGCTTAAATTTGAATTTAGGAAGGCAGGACCAACTATGTGGTTTCCCAAAATACCTGCCCAAACAGTGACTTTTTCTGGAAATTGGGTATGCTGTTCACGAAAGGTGTAAGGATTTGTGTCACTCCAACGACGCTGTCGGCTGTCCCACCTCTTCGGTCACATTTTATCGAATAGGCAAACCAAATCAGCGCTTTCCCCGTATGCTAAAAGTAGTCATGCCAACCAAATCAGATGCCAAATACATTCTCAAAAATAAGAAAAAGGTTTAAGAGACTCAACCAGCAAATTTTTCCATTATGGATGACAAAACTCCAACACAACAATTGTTTCTTACAGAATTGCGCAAAGAACTGAAGAATCGCACCAATAATGGAGAGAAGAACCTTACCATAAAATTTGTACGAGGATTAACAAAAATAGCTACATTTCGCCAATAAATGCTCTTCTCAAAATTTTGAAAACTGGTTGTTACTTCATACTAATCTTGACATATGTGCCAAATTTAATGAATTTTTATGTTCGGTTGATTTAATTAAACCCTCCATAATACTTATCAGCGAAACTTGGCTTAAGCCTTCAATTTCGGACTCAGTGGTTCGAATTGATGGCTTTACTACTTTTCGAACCAATAGACCCAACCGTCCTGGTGGGGGTGTTTGCATATACCTCTCCGATTATATAACTAGTAATTTTTCTGTATCTGAAATAGATATAACTATCCCAAACATTGATGCTATATATGCATTAAAATATCCAAAAGTCTCATGTCCATACACTTAGCCTGCATATATCGTTGATATACTAATTAGCTTATTAATCATACATAGTGTATGGTTTTGATAATTGTTATCAATGTTTGTCAATTCTGTTGTATATTTTCAAACTGTCAATATCTTATCTGTCTGTCAAGTTATGTGAATTAAAGGCTAATTCTGTGGAAGGTTCCTATTACAATTTAATTCACATAAAGAAAATGGAAAAGTATTTCCGACCTGATAAACTAGAAGCTGATCCAAACTTCGCAACTACTAGTAAATAATTCAATCACTGGTATGAAACATTCAAAAATTCTCTGGATTGTAGCTCGTCAAAAGAGAAGCCACTTGAATATAAAGATAAGTACCTACATGCTCTTAGTTAATTTTGTATCACATACTGTTTATGAACATATAAATGAAGCCACAACATATACTTCTGCTTTAAAAATTTCAAAAGACCTGTATGTTAAACCTACAAATCAAATTTTTGCAAGACATATTCTAAGTACCCGAAAGCAAAAGATCAATGAAACCATGGATCGGTATATTCAGGAACTGAAAATATTAGCTTAAAATTGTAACTTTAAAGCTGTCTCCAGTAAACAAAATAAAAACGATTATATCAGAGATGCATTTATAAGCGGCATTTTGCAAGCTAATATCCGGCAACGATCACTTGAATTTAACAATTTATAGCTAGAAGATGCAATATCTACATCCAGATCTTTAGAAGAATCTCAAAAGCAGTCAGATTCATATTAGTCGCAGTCAAATTTTGCAAATAATGTAACATGTTCAAATTTTAATGACGCAGTCCAGGTGAATTCAGCTTCGTTCAAACAAATATCTACTCAGACATGCTATTTTTGTGGACATCCTAGACATCTACGATCTCTATGTCCAGCACGAGACGCAATTTGTAAAAACTGCCAAAAATCTGGTCGTTGGGCTAAAGTGTGCATGAAATCTAAGAAAATTTCAAGTATATCCGCAAAACCGACATCTGCATCTACATTTTTTATTGCTTCTTCATCAAAAACACCAAGTTCACTCTCAAAAGCTATTATTAACGTATCAATTAACAAAATCTATGCGAAAGCTTTACTAGATACTGGAAGCTCTGACACTTTTCTAGATCACGACTTTGTACTTAAAAACAAAATACAAATTTCTCAAACCAATGGACAAGTTTTAATGGCATCTACCTCGTGTTCATCTGAAGGCGGCGCCAGACATGCGGCATTCGGCGAGTACCGAGCGACTGCTCGCCAAGTAGCAAGAAGTGTGGACGGGTTCATCGCTACTTGCCGATGACCAATTTTAGTCTTTGTGCAGTGCTCGCGTAGTTTTCAACTGGTACTCTTCCTTATCAGTGGAAATGCTCAATTATCACTCCTATATTCAAATCAGGTAAGAAATCACAACTTGAGAACTACAGACCTATATCTGTTATGAACAATACTGTCAAAATATTTGAACACTGTATAAAAAGCAGATTGATTAAATTTTTAAATAAGAATCATATAATAACAGAAAGACAGTTCGGATTTATAAAAAATAGTAACACCGAAAATGTCATATTAGATTTTGTTAATACTGCTGTAAAGGCCGTCGATAATTCTAAAAAAACACTGGCAATATTTTTAGATTTAGCTTAAGCCTTTGATACTGTAAATCACGAATTACTCATTCAAAAATTGAATAAATATGGGATTAGAGGCACAGCTTCAGATTTGATTACATGTTATTTAACCGGAAGGACTCAAAAAGTCAAAATTGAAAATGAACTAAGTTATGAGTCTGAAGTTTCAGCTGGAGTACGACAAGGCACAGTTTTGGGCCCAATACTCTTTCTCATTTATATTAATAGCATAACTAAGATAAATAATTTCAAAGGTCATTTAACATGTTACGCAGACGACACTGCGATTATTTTTACGGGTCCTACGTGGAAAGAAACTGAATGTATTGCTGAGACTGAATTAAAGAAAGTGTATATGTGGTTGAATAATAATAGGTTGTCTTTGAATATCAGCAAAACTAAATTTATAACTTTTTCTACAACCAAACACGATCAACCAAATGATTTCATCATTAAATTACATAAAGCAAATTGTAATAGCCAAGTTTGTAACTGTCATCTGATTGAAAAAACAAAGTCAATAAAATATCTCGGCATCTTACTTGATCAACACTTAAAGTGGACTGAGCATATTAGCTATGTTGCTAAGCGTTTACGTAATTTGATTTATAAATTTCACGAACTGCGTGATATATTATCTAAAAAAATTTTATTGATATTGTATACCTCTCTTGCAGAATCTGTCATTTCATATTGCATACCAGCATGGGGAGCAGCCTTTAAAACAATACTAAATACATTGCAAGTGGCACAAAATTTACTAATTAAAATTACTGTTCTGACAATAAACTCACAGTTAACACTGATAAAACAAAAGTATTAATATTTGCAAGGGGAGGGCACAAACATAATTTAAATCAAAAGTTTTATTACAATGGTCTCAGATTAGAAATAGTTAATCAGTTTACGTATCTAGGTGTCGATTTCTCCTCAACATCCTTGTTCTGTACTTTGGCCAAGAATACTAAAATAAAAGCTTGTCGCGCCATTGGAGCAGTGATGGATATTATGTGTCGATCCAAAATGAATACATGGGATTCCAGAATCAAACTGTATGATTCAATAATTTTATCTTCTCTCTCCTTTGGAATTGGTGTGTGGGGATTACGCTATACTGATGTTATTGAGCGAGTTCAGGTTAATTTTTTCAAGAAATTGTTGAATTTGTCACAAAATACTCCAGATTACATTGTACGTCTTGAGACATACTCGTCTCACTTATCATTAATCATTTTCAAACATGCTTTAATGTGGTTGAATAAACTTAAAATAATGGATAATTCTAGAATATCTAAAATCAGTTATATGCGACTTTTACAATTAACCACTGAAAATGCTAAATATAATTGGGTCTTACAAGTTAAAGAATGGTTCACTTTTGCCGAATGTGAACATTTATGGATAAAGTATTTGAATACATGTTCACATACATTAGATGGCGTTATTTTGGGAAATTTTGAAAGAAAACTCCTCGAAATTGATATATCTAGGAAGGTTTCCTCCAGTTATTCTTTAATATACTCTCGGTTGATGATTGATGAAACCAGAAAGAATTATTTGTGGATTCCTGCTTCTATGTATATAACGAGAATTATCGCACAAATCAGAACTTCCAACAAAAAGATACTGAAATTTTCTTTTAAAGGTAATTTCTATTCAATTGATTGTAGTGAAATATGTTCCGTTTGTAATATGCATACACCAGAATCGTTAGAGCACATTCTATTCAAATGCCCAATTTATAGTTCTCTTAGACAAAACAGATTTTTTTATGGTGTGGATGGTATTGATGGTCTAGTACACTATTTAAACGTCAATAATGACAATCTCCCCGAGCTCTCTGCTCTAGCCAATATTGTCATTGGTATATTAAAGTTAAGAGCTTTTGCATGCGGAGAATAGATAATCACAAAATATATTATATACTAACCTAATTTATGTACCGAACCCTTGTGAAAAGATGTATCTTATGCACAATAAAACTATCTATCTATCTATCTATCTACTAATTAAAATTATTTATCGAAGAAATAGACTATACCCGACTGATCTCTTGTATAAAGAAACTAAAATATTCAACATCCATTCAATATATATTTTTAATTGTTTAAAAAGAATGTTTTATGAAGAAAAATTAGATGTAAGCTCAGTACAAAGTCAGACTCGCTCTTCCACGAACTTAGATGTTAGAATTAGTTTTTTCCACAAAACCACAACTCAGCATTCTTTCACTTTCCAAGGTCCAAAAATTTATAACATTCTGCCAAAACATCTGAAAGAAATGAAAAAATACATTTAAGAAGGAAGTGAAACATTTTATACTTTCCAATCCAGGAAAATTTAATTCATTATAAAGCGTTTTTCATCATCCTACTATACAAACATATTATAATGTGATACCATACTTTTGATCTTAAAATACATATGTATTACATATAATATTGGAATCTTCCAACACTCTTTCTGCTCCATTATCAACTGAAAGTAAAAAAGGACATTTTAATTACTGCAATTTGTATTTGTAATTGCCTAGAATAAAATATTATATAGTACTCACCAAAATATGTAATGAGTGTGCCGTGTTTTTAAGCTACAGTACAGGCTTCCTAGCCTAGTGTAGTTTTCTTCCATGGGATACTCAAAATTTCACATTTTTATAAAATAAAATGTAATGTACTTAACAAAACCAAATTGAATAAAATTGAAATAAAAATTGAAAAAAAATTGAAATTGAGTTCCCGTTGTTTGTCGGTCTTTTGAAGCAACATCAAAGGAAACGAGTATTGGCCGTATAACGCTCTGAATCCGCATCCACATAATATAGCGAATATCTGGTTTAGGTGCTTGTCATTTGGTGATTACTCCGCGCACACCTTGCCGAGTAACTCAACTACTTGCCACTCTGCGAGCAGTCGCTCGGAACTCGCCGAATGCCGCATGTCTGGCGCCGCCTTGAAATAAAAGGTTTATAAAGCTTCAAACTCAAAACGAAAAATATGGAAATATAAGTCTTAATTCTTCCCAACCTTTGCACAGATATTATTATTGGTCACGATTTTATGAAACAACATGAACGGGTCGAAGTAACATTTGGAGGTTTGAGATCACCACTTTCCATTTGCTGTCTTGCTGAAGTAAAAGTTGAGCCGCCATCGTTGTTTGCTAATCTAATAGAAAATTATCATCCTATACCTATTAAATCCCGTAAACACTCTAACGATGATGAACATTTCATTCTTCAAGAAGTTAATAATTTGCTAAAAGAAGTAATTATTGAAGAGAGTACATCTTCTTGGAGAGCCCAAGTATTAGTAACCAAAAACGTCGAATGGTTATTGATTATTCACAAACAATAAATAGATTCACTCTCTTAGATGCTTATCCTCTGCCTAATATTGAAACTTGAGTTGCTCAAATATCAAAATTTACAATATTTAGTACCATTGATTTGAAATCAGCCTACCATCAAGTGCCAATTCAAAAATCAGATAAACCATTTACAGCTTTTGAAGCAGGCGGTCGCCTTTATCAATTTAATCGTATTCCGTTTGGAGTCACTAATGGAGTTTCCTGTTTCCAAAGGGTGATTGGTTCTATTATTCAAAAAGAAAATCTACATGGCGTTTTTGCCTATTTAAATGATGTAACAATTTATGGTGAAGACCAAATGAATCACGACTCAAACTTACAAAAATTTATTGATGCTGCTAAAAAATATGGACTGACATTAAATGAAAATAAATGTCACTATAATAAAGAATCAACTAACATATTATTAGGCTTAACAATAGAAAATAATACTATAAAACCAAATTATGATAGACTTAAACCTCTTTTAGAAATGCCAATCCCACACGACACAAAAAGTCTTCAAAAAGCATTGGGAATGTTCTCACATTATTCAAAATGGATAAAAAAAATTTCTGAAAAAATAAGATGCCTAATAGACTGTAAGACATTTCCACTTAGCATACAATTAGTTCACGCTTTCGATGAAATAAGAACTGATATAGCCAACTCGCTTCTGTGGAGTATCGACGAAAATAAGACATTAATTGTAGAAACAGACGCTTCTGATTTTGCTATAGCCGCTACGTTGAGTCAGGCTGGAAGGCCTGTGGCCTTTTTCTCACGAACACTTTCCGAATCTGAGAAAAGACACCCTGCTATCGAAAAGGAAGCTTATGCATGTGTTGGAGCTTTAAAGAAGTGGAGACATTATCAAACTGAGAACTATATGAAGATAAAATTAAAGAAGGAATCCAACATATTTTGGTAACTGACGATGTTGATGTAACTTAATCAGAACTCAACAAATTATTAATAAGTGCAGCTACAGATGCATTTGGTGAAACAAAATACATTT
>CAJUYH010001920.1:0-44271 GCA_910591685.1 Galerucella tenella
AATTTTCAACTATATTGAAACAAGTTCCTCGATAATACTGAGGATGGAAAGATGTGAAGGTATAAATAAAACACATATTCTGAACAATGTCCATATTATATTATTTTATCCCACATACACACGGCACGTTGTGAACCTTGTCTTATCATTGTATTTTAATTTATATGTACATTGTAGAACGCATATTAAGATATACATGAAGGCCCGGCAGGACAATTGCCGAACACAAAAATAGCCTACAAGTGGACAAACAGCATCTTATAGAGATCCCGATATTAATTTACAGTAAACATTGGGTACAACTCAATCTAATTATACCTACAATTTTTTTCACCATAACATGTTAGAGCAAAAGTTTTTTTTTTTTGGAAGCACCGGATAGAGAATGTTTATTTACAAAAGTAACATTTGAAATTTTGTCTGGTTCAATTAGGTTGAAGAGAAAAAATATCCTGTGGGTTGTAATCGAATCTCAAGCCCCGGTTTTCAATTGAAATTTTCATTATTTTTGACTAAATTGACTAACTATATAGTTGAGAGGACCCAATGTTATCATAATTATACCAAATTGAATACTCAACCAACATCTTGTTGGTAGTTATTGTGATTTGAAGAAAACTATCATTCAAAATATGCCAGCAGTCCCTGCACATCTTTGATCGAATTTTAAAGATTGTATAAACATGTTATGGGACACTCTTTATATGGGATCTGTATCATTTGTTTTGTTGTAGGCTCGACGGTACAACAATTTTTCTTAAAATTTTACAAACTTCTATCTGTACAATCATCCTAACATGTGACATTATTTTTCTGCCATTCGCCTTCATTATTATCATTAGTGTAAAATCTTGTTTATATAGTACGTACTTACAATAATTGTTTAATATTATAATGCTTAATACGTAAAAGTCGAAAGCGCCCACTGAAGGAGTATGGTTATTGCTTTTTTATATTGCAAAAAGCCCAAAAGGCTGATACAATGATTTCACGTAACATTAATCGTCTAGATCGCGTCTTAGAACAATTTTACATACTCTACTTTTTTTGCTTTTCTTTATATTGAAATCAGTTCTTGTACAAACTCAATTTTTACTTTATTCAATAAATGATAGAAGAAAACGAATACTTTTTGTCACATGGAAATATAAATAATCTACGGCGAGTCAACAAATCTTCATATTTATGATAAAATGGAAAAGTTCAATAATATTGGATATATACAAAGTATTGAGTCAGTCAGTCACAGTTTCAGTGGACACAAGTGAAATATTGAAGCTTTCAATTGACAAAAAAAGTATTTTAATAGTGAAATAATTTTAATGTGACCCACTTTCATGTTTTTTTTTCTTTTGCAGATTGCTGAATATACCCGAAATAAAGTGAGTACCAATATTATATAAAATATACAAAAAATTGTATCGGATTTTTTAAAAAAATTACCATATGAAAATCTAATCTCATTCGCTACTAGCTCCAGCGTACATTTTTGAAATAACATATCTGCGATTTTCCATATAAATTGTTTACGTCAATATCCAATCCGAAAAATTTGCTAAAAAAATGTACGATGGTCTGAATCTTCGTTACGTCTACCTTATCACTTACCGCGAAATGTTCTAGAAGCAACGATATAGGAACCAATTTAATTATACTGAACTAAATTACCCTGTTAAACATTTTGACACGAAGTTTTTTTATATTATAGTTATCTATTGATCTATTGAAATGTTTACCGTGCATTTGTTCTTAGAAACGATCTAGACAAGGATGGACTGGGAATTGCAAAACACAGGGACATATAGGTGCCTAATACATAAAAGTGGCGACACCAAACCACATTTGCTACCAAGTATTTAAATTAGAGTATATATTTATGTATATCATAATATCAATATATACAGCTTGTATACATTCAGTAAACAAACGGAAAAAATATAACAGAGAGTATACCACACGTGGCGTATCTTCAGTAAGAAAAAAAATTAAAGAGAACGGCGTAATTCTAGCTAAAACCGTCCTCCGGAAACGTATTATACAGCGTGGTGAGGAAATTCAGCTTTGAAGAATGGAAAACATCACTCTGTATAATATCAAGGTAAACTAAAATAGTAATAATAAAATTTGGACAGCACGTTTCAATTTTCAGTGTATAGTAAGGCCCACGATATACAATATTTTCAACATACAACTGAAAACTTCACAGTATGAATTCATATTGTCGAGATAAATTTTTTTTATACATTAAATAATGAGAGTGACTAATTTTTTGCGCGTGAAATCCTAATCGTAATTAATTAATCCATTGATATCTGGGAATTATCTAACCAAAGAATTGGTCCGTCTGTCAGTTTGACTCTTAGAAAGTCAAACGCAAAACTGTAGTCACATACTTAAATAATACATATTTCATAACTATCTTAATATCTAGCCTCTATAAGACTATTGATTTATTAGATGTTTCATAGGCAACTCTGTCAATTATTCATTATCTTTCACACACGTTCTTCCTCTTTTCTCATTTATCTACCGGTGTATACGAGAGTATTTCTTCTAGTCTTTAATATTCTCAATATTTCGTGACATATTTTGCAGTCAAAATTTTAGTCTAGCTCTACTGGGAAAATTTGCCAAAACAGAGTTGCCGACGTCCATCTGAGCTAGAAGAGACACACCAAAAGTTAACGAACGATTTTAAGTACATAATTTTGTAATTTTTTTGTACTATACACATGTACAATGTAATGTAACATACTTTCAAATATTACAAAAACGTTCAAAGCATACATGAATGCACAAACATAAGAAGTGATGTTAGATAAATCTGCTACGGCAGTAGTTTTGACTTTCGATTTCCAAAATAAATAATATAAGAGACATACCTGATTTTAAAAGAAAAACTGAACCATTGGGAGTGCTAAGGAACGTCCCCATCCAGATTGGAGCGAATGGTATGGTTGATCAGATTATTAGCAAACCAGCTAAAAGGACAAGCACTGCTTCATGGTTTAAAAAAAAAGTTTTATTACATTACACATTAATTATTATTTTATAACTTTTTGGAGTGTTTCTGTAACTCTTGCCGCGCTTGTCTGTGTCTGGCGTATGATATGTTGTTCATTTCGGCTAGATTTACTTACTAGTACTAAACTTTCCCTTAAAATGAGTCACTGCGAAGCCATTTGCCAGCACACAGACGAAAGCCGATCCAACAACGAATAATTACATAGTTGAATCGCACTTTTTGACATTTCGAGATATACAATTACAGATAAATTTTTTTGTTTCGAAATTGTTACCGGTAATTTGCAATCTTGATTTTTTTTGTAAGCGTCGGCATTGTAGACCGATCCTTATAAATAAACAATAACATTTTGTTATCATTTTCAATATTTGGAATTTCTTATATTGATATACCTACATATAACATTTCACTAGCACATTTAATACATTCATTTAAATATTACATCAAAATTTTGTGTATTTAAAATAAAATGAGACCGATTGCATCAGCCGATGATTTTATAAATATGATCAATTATTAGTAATTGTTATGTGAATGTTTGTATATATTTAGTTTGAAATTTCCCATATTCACTGGGTTACCTATTGCCCAATGCCCAATCCTTTACCGACCTCGCTACCGTGTGATATTTAAATACCATCAAACAAAAAATAACGACCCAATATTAGTATTAATCTTTCGAAATACCGACATACCGCCATACTATATTGAAAAAAAAGATCATTACTGCCGTTTCACATAGAACGAACCGTCAATACTGAACGTGAAACTCAACGCCCAGGACCACCGATATTCTTGACTAACTGGGCTATTTTACTTTTACTTTTTGGGAGTGTCAGATCGGAAAATTTCAAGTTCGCACAGTGTTGCCGCGTGTCAATGCAGATCCATTTTGAATAAACAAATACGTTTCTAGGCAAAACTGACAGCCTAAGCACACTCAAAATCAGTACAATATCAAATTTTGACTTTTGCGGCTAAAAACTCTTGCGGGATTTGTTTTCTATTGGATATGGGATGAACCAAGTCCAGCTCTCTGGGAAGTTCAATTCCCAAAAATTCAATTCAGTTGAATTTATGTATCAGTGTTTATCGTGTCCCAAATATATGGAGATTCTTGTAGTTCCAGACGAACGCACGCACAATCAACGGACGGGCTCGGTTGACAGCCGGCCGTAAAAGTGCTATGAGCGTACGATACGCTCCGTGTGAAACGACATTAGTGATTACTAACTGTTATCGTCCCATAGAAAGTCACGTAACTGGAATGATGTTAAAAATGGAACAACTCAATTTAATTTTGTTATAGTAATTATATTATATAGTAGTTCGAGCTTTAAGCGAATCAAAAAAGTTTAAAAAAAGATATATGGTTAGATTCGTCTATTATAATACTTATTATAATATATTAGTAATCTTTTCTTTAGGATCGATCTACGTAGAATAATGTCTTGCTAACTTATACCTATGACTTAATGCAAATATAACACAGTTCTGCAGATATCAAAATATATAAAAGAAACTCATTATTTTTTTTTGGTTAACTCTTCTGAAACTACCTACATTACCATATTGCTCTGGATTGACATATTTTATAGATACCGAAAAAAATCGCATTGACATTAGTATTGACATTTTACAATCCTTTGGTCACCCTCGCACCAAATCGGAAACAATCGGTTTTTAAACTTAAACCTACCCGACACCCAAATATAATGACCGTATTATATACAGGATACTTCATTAATTTGGTGTGTAGGTGTCTTGAAAAAAAATTTGGTGACAGAGCATCCTGTATATTAAAGTCTGTTTACGTAATTGACGTTTTTGTCTAAAAAACAATTTAAAAAAGAAATTAATGTTAAACTATCCCAAAATAAAATATAACATATACCTAAATGTCATTATTTTTGTTTATCGGAAAACCTAGCGTCGTCACCTCATCCAATTGAGGAGAAATTAAATTTCCAACATTTCATGGAAACGTTGACTAATTCTACAATTTATTCAGTAAAGTCAATCGTTGCAGCTTTTCCTACAAACTGGGTACCATCTAAATCTGTTTTTTTCTATAAACTAGTCTTTGGTAAGGTCTCATAATACTTTCAATAACTTTGGTAGTACTTATTGGGAAAAAACAACAATTTTACACTATCTATAACTGAAAAATAAATTAACTTTCATCCTCTATACCGAACTACCCAAAAAATCTCGATTAGTGTAATATATTTTCCCCCAATACCCAAATTAAATTCGATCTAGATGGAGCTCAGTGGTGTTTCCATTTCTTTGTATTCACTCAATCTATATTATTTAATTAGTTTATATCGTGGTGTTTTTGTACTGAGGAGACATTAAAATTACAAGCATTTGCATTTTTTTGTAGTCAGTCAGACAACAATAGTAATAATATTCATATAACAAGCCTTTTATCGGCGAAAAACATAACTCAAAACAATAATTTAAATAATAACACACCTTATTAACCACATAAAGTCATATCGTAGACAGCAGAAGAGAAGTTCAATTAGAAATTGGGACAAGTATAGAATTTCCACATTATTTGAAAAATAATAGTGTATACACAAAATTCTTTTTTTTTACGTAATGTACATGTCAAATCGACGCTTTTTGGATGTGGATGCATTTTGGTAGGTACCTTTCTCTGATCATGGAAGTGTTACCGAAAATTTAAAAACTATTTTTCAGTTTATTTTTTAATTCCTTGGAAACTAATACATAAATCGTATCATAGAAAATGCTCTATATACAGAATAGTTCATATTCTAACTGGATAAATATTGGCACAAAATATGAATATTCAACCTAAATCACTTGTATAAAATATTCCTTCCAACAGGAGATATTGAGGGTAAAAGAGGGCAACTATATTTGACAACTTTTCCAATAACCTCGATATAGATACTTAAATTGTTTGGCAAGTTTGAGAAAAAATGTCAAAACTATGGGCTAGGATAATTTTAAATATTTATAATGGAACACTCCGTATAAGGAAGAATATTTCAAGTGTTATAGGTGAAATTACATTTTGTGCAGAGGTTTTTTCAATTACTACGTAGACAATTCTTGATGCAACAGCCAGTATATATATTATTTGTTTTGAGCCGAGGAATTTCGAATGTTTAAAATTTTCAAGAATCTATTTTTTTTTGCTCAGTGTTACTTCGATAATATCACGAGTTGTTCCCAAGAGCTCCCACAATTTTCAAAAACGTGGATTTGTTTTTAAATCATGTATGAAATTTTTCATAAAAAAATATAACAATATAGGCATTAAAAAATACATGAGAAAAAAATTAAAAACTTAAAAACTTGGCATAAGTAATTTATCCATTTTTCCCATTTTATTGCTTTCAATTTCATATTTAATGCTTAAAATTGACTAGTTGCTTGAGATTATTTTCAAGGGGGGCGAAAGAAACAATTTATATGTTAAAAAAATCCAAAAACCTTTCTGATTTTTTTAAAACAAGTTCAATTCGGTCAAATTTGAATTTTTCTTGAACTCTCCAATATTTTATGGTAGTCCCAGGTTTTTCCACTTTGATGCAAGTCTCTAGCATTTTTTTGGTGAATATGATGGTTTTAGAAAAATTGAGAAAATAAACTGGGTACAAAATCAAATTTTCAAATTTTTTGTCATTTTGATGACCATTTTATGATGGAAGAAAACTTCTCACCAAAATACATCTAAATCAAAAGTGGTGGATTCCAAAAAATGGTCAATTTGACATGGACTCACCAACAAGCAAGTTCCATCACCATATTTCGTTCAAAATCTCTCAAAATCTGTCTATGACGATGATGGTCATTGATGTTCATTCGTATAAAATTGTACAATTCATTTAAAGAGAATATTTCAAGTTATACCCAAAAAAAATTCATCTATCTACTGAAATATTAATTAACGTAATTGGGTATAATTTTTAATTGATTCATCTGATCTCTTTTGCTGTCCGATCTATAGAATATGTATGTAATAACAGGAAACATTTATCATATTTATATATTATATACTTTTAGACAGATCTAATAGGGGTCAGAATATTACAATGAAGAAATACGAACATGATTTTTATATCCTACAAGCTACACAGACCTAAGCGTGATGGAACAAATTTACAGAATTGTACAGTATGTAATCTTATTTAATTCAGGGAAAACTACAAGCATTCACACAGTTGAATATTTTTGAATACTGGAATTATTGCGATCAGACAAATGCCAGTTCATGTTGTGGGTTCCAAGCGAAGTGCTTATTTTATTACCTTAATCAGTAACAAATTTACATGAATCGGTAACCCACCATTAATTACTTCAAATCTATCCACACCCAATCTCAAAATATAAAACATCGATCTTAATCCAATTGTACAAATAATTTATGTTACATCATTGAGTAGCTCAAACTCCGGTTCGTTTACTTTAAATAGGACATACTAGAATAAAAATATAGCTTGTTAATCGTAGAAATATTTCAAATATGACCACGCTCCCCCAGTGCGCAGTGGACAGCGGCTTAATTCATCAGGGACCGGATTCTGGACTGAAGAAGTTTCGCGAGAAATCAGATATTTTGTCTTCGACGAAGTAAACAAAGAAATGTGTCATCTCTTGGAAGCTCTGACAAGATGTATAAAGCTCGCGAAGTTTCTTATCGATAATAGCAGCAACTGTAATTTTGGAATCAAATAAAGTTTCAGGCAGCTTTAATTCTGTGCTAATTTTAAGGATTGAAAACTTTTGACACATTTTTGTTACTGTATAGCTTCGTCTGCTTTAAATCCATGGAATGTTCTGATTGATTTCAATTGAAGAGCAGTACAACATGATGTCGAACAACCTTAACAAGGAATTCAATGATATCAAATATGTGAATTAAAGTATTAGTGATAGATACTTGAAACTAGATAGTGCGTTTTATGATTTTCATTTGTTCCGTCACGCGTTAAGTAACGATAATAAAAATAAAAATAATGGTAATAATAATAATATATACAATATTTTTAAAAGACATAATGAATATTTTGTATACATTGACCGCTCGAATGCGTGACGCAACATAAAAACTTATTTTTAATTATGTATTTCTCATAAATAATACTATATCATATATACTTAATAATAAAATTTATATAAAACAACTATAGTAAAATGAGAAATAAAATAATAATCAACTAACCACGGCAACACGCCTCCCAACTTTTTTCAATTATAGTTGACGCTGTTGCCAAGTTGGTCCTTAATTATAATAATATATGTGAGGATAATGTATCCCATTTTTAAGATACCCTGTAATACATCATATGTAATATAACGCAAGACGTTAACCAATAGTGCCTGTGTTTGGTGGAAAGACGCATTATCGGTAGCTGCAGAGAAAGATACAAGATAGGGTTACAGTAATAACAGTAGTACTTTATACGAAAAGCTGAAAGCATATTATTCATTTTCCAGAAGAGATTCAAATATCGAAAATATGAACCAATAAGAAAGTTCTAAGGCTACGAACACACTGGCTGGCCAGATGCAGCGTATTTTCCGCTGATTTGCCGGTTTCTCATGAACCTTTGCAGTGGCTAAAAGCGAACACACCCGCTGCTTGAAATATAATGCTACCAAACATTGCGTAGAAAACTGCAGTCTTTATCCTGCTTTGTTTGTGCTATTTGACAGTTTAGAACTGTACTGATGGCATGGTTAGTCAGGTCAAACCAGATATGAGCATTCGCTTAGTAGCCACCGATAGAAGACATTGAGATAACGGGTAAAAGAGGCAGTGCTTCTCTAGCGTTTTTTCACGCTGCTATTTTTATTTTATCCGTTAGAATAGTGTAGATTAAATCAGTATTGAAATTGAATACTACGTTAACAACTAGTTTAAAAGCATGGTGTTTCTGAAGCTTTTGGCCCGAAATTATAATTTTTAGTGCAAAAGTACTTTTACAGGGATTCCTAAAATGAGATTTTTTTATAATAAATGCCTTATGTATACCTTAATTACTCTATAGAGTTGAAATATAATTTTTATTGTTCAACATAAAATGAGAATACCACTTAATGTGGTGAAAAATTCTCAATTCTTAATATCTAAAACTCAAATGCAATACCGATGTCAGCTGAGAATGGAATATTTATAAGTATTAAATATTATTACTGGGATTAGTTGACAACATTTGTATCGTCTTCAGTTACAGTACACGCGTGCAAATAAAAAATTCATCGAGTAGAACGTGAAAATTTGGCAGCCAATAAATTTGGGCGAATGAAGGTTTTTCCATCACTATTCAAACCTTAAATGTCCAATTCAAATTTTTTGCATAAACTCAATATCTATTTTCTGATTCTCTTGTAGGTATTGAGATATAAATCAGAATAAACTAATCCAAATGTTTAACGATATCAAAATTCGGTAGAATGTTTTATGAAAATATAATATTATATACACAAATCTGGAAGCTTATCGCTTTCTACTCATATAAATAAATATTCAATCACGATTCAAAAAATTGAATTGTTGATGAAAACTGGTGAACTCCATCTTATGATTTTGTATGTCATCTCTTCCTAATACATATGCCAGCTTATTAATTACTTTTATTGATGTCTTTTTACTCCTCCATTAGTTTGAGCCATGAAGTTGCTACTCCTCTGAAGGTAGATTTATTTAAAATTTCCCAATGTTTCTTGTATTTTCCCACCAAAGACATACAGCCATATAAAAATATATTTACTGCCACAGGTTTTGCCAGTATCTACACTACGCAAGCTCTGATTGTATAAACAAAAATATCTCAGAGCTATTCTAATTTCCTCTCTCATTTCCAAAGTGAAAATCATCATCTCATCCTTAGCTAATGTTTTTGTTCATAATTTAGATTTACAATCCATTTACCATCAACAAATTATATCTTCACAGTTGTTAGCATCTCTACATTACTTGGTCTGCAATGAGTGCTTTTGTTGCAATTACTCTAAATTGTATAAGGACCTAAATGACTCGGTATTAGTTATAAATTTATTGAAAAAGTTGATTCCATAAACTAATTGAATAAGTCATTATTTTTTATCAAATTATAAGTGAGAAGAATAAGTGCAAGAATATTTAAATTTTACAACATCAATATGTAAATAATGACTACCATTCTAAATACAAACCCTAAGTACAAAATATTTTATCTAGATATAAAATTTATTGCTTAGAATCTCCAAGTCCTCTGCTTTACTTTATTGTGCTACATATTATATCGTTAACATTAAAAGTGTAGAAAGTTAAGTTTATGAAATATAAAATAAGAGATTTTAACCCTTTTACTACAAAAGATAAGGTTGGTGTTTGAATTTTAATGTTTTCTATTGAATTATTTATACTTAGTAACCATAGAACATAGATTGCTGGAGCATGTGGAACGATAGAGATGTTACAATAAAACTCCTCTCAGCAAATTTGAAACTCTCAGTTATTTGGTCAACGGAATGGAGTAGTACATGCACTTTTCCTACGAGTGCCATTAAGCGAGAACCGCTATCAATTCTTTATCAACCACTTTATATTAATTTATAAGCTTGAGTGGATTTTCAAGAAAAATATTAATGGCAAATACCACATAAATTTGGAAGATTTAGGATTATAAATTGCTGGTATGCTCTTCTCCAAGGCGAATTGAAAAAATACTACTAGCCTTCAGTTGCAGAGTTGTAGAGTTACAACAGTAAACGCAGCTGAGTTCTAGTCTAGGAGGCACTCAATAGACTAGTTGAGCGAAATGCTCAGGAACAAATTCAAAAATCGACTGGAATTATTTCCTTCAGCCTAGTTGTTTAAAAAAGAGAACAGCTCAAGACTTCACCTCTTTTAAATCTGCGTGGCCCAGAAAATTGGAGAAAAAGCCACCAGAACGTACGGGCCCAAAAATTTAGCTTCGCCCACATCTTTCTCTTCTTTCGATTCCTTTTTTTAGTAAATAATGTAACAGAAACTATTTAGAATATTTGAAGATATTTCAAAATAATGTTTTGGTCTAAAAAGGGTTAAAACCTTAACTAAAAGCGACAGTATTTTTTATAGGATATGATTGAAATGCATTCAAGGATTGAAAAGTGATAGTATTTGTTAATGTTATACAAATGTTGACAAAATGGCAAAGGTCTCGTCAGCTACCGATTAGCGACGAAGCGGTACGCGTACACCAAACATTACAACAACAAGTGGGCCTCGCCTGGCGGGGGTGCTAAATAATTAGATTATTATACATAAAGTGAATGTACAAGTGCAGTTGTGATGCCATCACGTAGCTGCCGATTTTTGGGTCACACAACACTAGATAGTACTTCGACTCAATGGTAGCCATTGGTGAATGCAGCCGGGATTAGAGGACCCTGAAAAATAAGGCAGTGACGAAAAAACTTGTTTTTTTATAACATAGGTATGCTTCATGGGATATGAATTATTTTACGATCAAGTAAGCAGAAAATATTAAGCTGTATGCTTAAGGTTTCACGAGATTCTTGAAATTTGAGATTTCTCGTCTCTTCTGGATATCGAGACGACACTGAATTTTTTCTCGAGACGAGATCGAGAATTGCACTACGAGATTTTTCAAGATTTCTCGATCTCGAAAAATGTGAATGTGAATAACTGTATACATATTAAGTAGATATATATTATAATTTTTTGTTTTCGAGACTCGAGATCGAGAAATTCAAGAAAAACTTCGAGACGAGAGTTAGTTAATTTTTCATCTCGAGATCGAGACGAGACAAGAATTTTCTTCCGAGACGACATTTCTCGTCTGCTGAAACCCTATGGCTACAGTTCGTTCTTTATACATAGGTGAAATTGAAAATTTCTCAATCTTGTTCTATTGAATAACATACTATAATAATGACAAAGCTGTTCCTCAAGAAAAACCAAATTTACAGTCCTTGAAGTACATATTATGCAATTTCTCACTTTCATTAAAGGTGAGTACTATCGAGATAACCACCCCTATTTTTTATTTGTGTTAATCTGTACTTTTTCGAATCTTATTTCAATAGTTCCAAATAGATAAAAGTGATGTAAACAGTTTTATATCATAAATAAATTTATTGTTAAAATACAAGTAAATTGAAACTGCCCATATTTACCCACTTAAACTGAAAACTGTTTCGCAGATTATTATAAATTGACAAAGCCACAACCACCGATTGTGTTTAATGGAAGCCATTAAATACGAGGGAAATGTCTTGTCCTCTAAAATAAATATAAAGTAACGTTACTAGTCTCCAATTACGTCTGCAGACATCGAATCGACTTTTCAACGATAAAATAGATTTTTGTGGTCGTCGCCGTTGAAGTTTAACAACTGGTGTAAATAGTGGAAATAGTAATAAATAATAGGTACGTAGCAATAAATGCCCTGTAAGATGTGAATATATTACTAGTAATTGTAGAGTTGTAAAATAATAACCAGCCAAGAAGAGTTATTTTCAGTCAAAGGAAAAGAAGACATGAAGACTGTCGACAGCAATGGAAACGAAAACAAATGATCCTCTTTTAAATTTTCTATCGTACACCTATGGTGAATGGAAACGTTTACAAATAAATGCAGTGGCATACTGCGGCGCTATTCTTGACCGTTCGCGTCTTTCAAGGTCTTGCGCATCTCATGATTCTGCGAATGACAATGACTTTTGGTATTCTTGACCATCCACAACTATGCGATTATGCGTATTTTACAACGAGTGGTGTTTGTTGATCGCAGCCGACTTGTGTATGAGTTTTACAGAATTAATAGGTTATATTCAGGTATCAAAATCACAGTTATGAAATTTTTTCACGAAATGGATGAACTACTATGGTCCAGTTGTATGTAACGTATTTAACCAATTGATCAACTGAACCAGGTTCACACATAGTCAAATCAATCAATCGTTGTACGAAAGATGTTCGTGTTGTGATCAGTTGAACCACAGTCAGATTAATATTTTTATGTTGGTTATCCGAATCTCTAGTAACATTCGAGAATTTTACTAATATTGTTGGTACTAACTTGAAAAATCGTCACAGTTTTTGTATACTGTGAAATCATTAATCAATGACAGTCAATGATCAAAAGCGTGCTGTGTGTTCTCTTGGAAGTGAAAAGATGGCAGATAAAGAAAACAAGCGTAGGTACTCTAAATTTCAGTGCATCTGAAGAATCGACGCTAATTTCTCTAGTTGCTGAGTATAAAAACGTTATAGAGTGTAAAAAAACGGATGCAGAAAGTTCTCGGCATAAGAAAAATTTGTGGCTTCAGTTGGCTGAAGAATTTAATTTTATCAGTGCAACTACACACCGAACAAGTGACGTGCTGTTAAATAAATATAGTAATATTAAAAAAAGAGTCAAGAAAAAGTATGCTGACGAAAAATGTTATGCTCAAGGCACTGGCGGTGGTCCATATTTAAAAATTAAATTGCAGTGCCTTTTGATATTTTGAATCTATCAAAAAACTCAGTTTCCGTTCACTCAAAATGATTTTTTCTTGCTCGAAATATGCGAGCGTTTCTCCTTAAACCTAAAACCCAGCATAAAATCTCAAAAGGTAAAAAAGTCGTATACAAATGAGTAAATAAACTTTCTTCTACTTCTCTTATCATTTCTAGAAAATCCTCATCATCCGTTAACTCTTCAAAATAATCCACGTTTTCCATAACAATGAAAAGTTGTGAAATTATAGGTTATATAACAGTCAATTGTAAGTTTATTCAATGAACTTTAGTTAAACCACCATTTTTGGTGGTTCAGTAATTTGCATGGTTAACTCATGAGTTAACCAAAATAATTCTTGACTACGTTTCGTACAACACTTTCATAGCTGTGATCGTGGGTTAACCATAGACATTAGGTTAACTATGCTTCATACAACTCGCCCTAAATTATCTAGAAATTGCGATGTTGTCAAATTCATTTCACCATGCGAATGAAAGTGTTCGCAAATATCTACGAAGAGAGGTCAAGAGTACCATTTTTAACAAATGTTCCCAAATTGACCATTTGTAACCGTAAGCATTCGTACAATTGCGAAGGATGTCAAGAATAGCGCTCCTGGCTCTCCCTATACCGTTTATTCCATCACTATTATTCCACAGATCAAGGTTACAGGGATATACTTGCCAACTTTACGTCTGTCTGTCATGGTGTCAACCCTTTTTCCAACTGACGCAATTTCAACTGATCGACTGACTGTCTGATAGTCTCTTTACATGGCCTGTCGAACACAGTTGCCAATACTTTCTATCTTGTTCGAAATTAAAGTCTCCATATAGATCCTTCAGTTCTTTGTTGGTACAGATTCTGTATTATTTCCTGATATTGTATTACTTTGCCATTCTCTTTCGATCGCTAGCTATAGCTAAGCCTCTTGCGCTTTTTGTGTCTTCTGAGTTTAGTTTTACAGCACCCACTTTGCAATTCCAGTCCCATGCACCAGTCTGTTCTGGTTCTTCACCGGTTAGCTAGAATGCCCGATTGAAGTCTGTTTTTTGATGTCCAATGTGCCATAACTTGTTCTCTACCTCTGCCAATTTTTATAGAAATCATGTCAGTAGTCTTCATTATAAAGATATCCTAGTTATCTTCTTCCCATTTGAGATAAGTAAAACTCTTCTATCTGTGCGCTGACGACTTCATGTTGTGGATCTCTTAAATGTCTTCAAGGATTTATCTGCTGTAGTAATGCTCCTCCGTACCCTCATCTTTGTAATTTATTTATAAAACCATCATATGAAACAGGTATCCTGTAATATCTAAGTATACGTTTATCGTAAAATAGAAAGGAAACGAGCGCAAAGCATACATTAATAATTATTGTCTCCACGGAATGAACACCATGATGTTTCTAATTAGTTTCTTCCTTTTATCGTCTTTATTTATGCAGATTGCCAGTATAATATTTTTATGGACACTTACCGAGATGGAGTGGAATTTCGGTAATATAGAAACTTTTATAAAACTGTCGTTGAAGCATAAAATGTAACTTAATTTTAAACAGCTATTTTCGTTTAAATTGTAATTCAGGATGCTTGGATATTGATTCTTCGTTAAATGACACCAGTTCTATATTATCCAATAAAATACAAAATAATATTGACAATGGTCCTAGTTGGGATTCGATTTTCCTATCTAAAATCCCTATGGTATAATATAAATTGTGGATAATGTAATAAATACCCTTCTGTGGTTTATAGGGTCTCTAATCTTACACAGAACTATGAAAAAATTATCTTTAAAAGAGCTTAGCCATCGACAAAGTATCTTTGACCTGGATCCGTGGACATTCTGGTGTGGATGGCAAGGAAAAGGCAGAGCCGCAGACTGCAATTGACATTTTATCAGCTTGTATAGCTACTATCGTATAAATGTATACAGACGGCTCAAAAGCAATAGAAGAATGTAGATTTTGAGGCATGGAAGAAGAAACCTCCATCCACATCCCTTAGAATTGCACAGCAATTCAGAATCCTAAGGCACAGCAACTGGGAGATTACTGGATAGAAGAGAGACATTCACCTTAGTTGAAGCCCGCAGTTATCCTAAAATTCTTCCGGGAAGTAGGACTAAAGGAGCTACTAGTCTCTGAGACAATTCTCAATGAATGTCACCCGAAAATACATACATACATCGTAAAAATATCAGTCACGTATAACTTCGATATAAACTGCGTAAATTTTTTTTGTGCGTGTCTTACCGCAGTATTTGTCAAAAAAATAACAAAGCATCTAAAACATCTTCTTCGGACGATGACATTTCCAAATTCACAATATATGTTGCGTGTTTGACGAATCTTTCATGTACGACTTTATAGTATTTATTTTTTCATTGTTTATGTATTGAACAATTTGTTATAAACAAATAAATTTTTACTTTATATTTTTTTTCCTACTCTACTTACTGTCAAAAAAACATAATAACATAAAAACGGATCATTAATAATATTTGAAAAAAAAAATGTTTCCAATGATTAATTTAACTTTGCAATTTTGCAACAACGATAATTATTAATAAAAACCTGAAAAATAAACATTTTTTAATTTTTCCAACGGGAAGCCTTTCAAGAATTGCTCCAAAAGAGGAAAAAATCTCAAATTTATAGTTTAACAATTATCACACTTGCAATGTTCATGTTCAAGCAGAAAAAAATTATTAGTTTTTTTTTTATTCTGTTGTTTAACGTCGGTCTATTCATCTTCTGTATGTTCCTTGTGGTATATTATTCATTCTTTTTTTAATTTTTTGGGAAATTAAACCACAATATAGAGAGGGGCTCATTGTTAATACCCCATAACAATAATATTAATAATTCAGCTAACATAATTTTTAGGAACTTAACAATACCGTATGTTAAGGGTTTATCGGAAAGAATTAAAAAAATTGGTAACCAATTCAATATTAGAACTAGTTTTAGATCGAACAATACATTGAGATCAATACTAACGAAAACGAAACCAAAGAATGAAGAACAATCTTCAAAAAACTGCATATATCAAATATCATGTGAATGCGACAAATTTTATTTAGGTGAAACATCTAGACCATTGAAAGTACGAATAAACGAACACAAAAAATATATCAAAGATAGGGAATTCTTTAAGTCGGCTATTTGCAAACATGCTTGGGAAGAGGGTCATCAAATTCAATGGGATTCATCGAAAATAATATTAAAAGAACCCAATAATAAAAGACGGAAAATCAAAGAAAGTGCTTTAATACAACTAAATGCAGATAAATGTGTAGCTAGTATTTCAGCCGAATGTAGTCAAATTTGGTTACCAATGTTAGAAAGAGAAATTTCCAATAATCAATTACCTGCGTTATCAGGATAGCATCATAAGTTTTTATCCAGGTTTTCTTATGATTTATAATTTGAATAGTTGTTAATCGATACACATTTCAATACACAAAATCACAAAACTGAGTATACATATTTCAAAAACTTAAATATTCATACACAAAAAAACTATCAAGAAACGCGTTTTATTAACAACATTTCCAATATAAGCGAAAAAACGCGCTATCCCAATAAAAACCGTTCCTGGAACGTGCACTTCACTGGATTCCATTTCTAGTAGACTATCATATCGTTGGAATGTCAAAAAATGAAATATTTCATTTCACATTTTGCCACAGATATGATCTACTATGAATGGACCTTAATAAAAATTTGATAACAAAATTTTGCAGTCTTAAACTTCAAAATAATTTTTGATTGTCTAGTTGTCAAATTTTTTCTGTTGTGTCAGTTAGGGATAAAAAATTACTTAATTTCTACTTATTTTTTCTTGACAACGGTAGCTGGAACGCTACCGAAACGTTGAAGTAAAGAATTTAAAAATATTGTGGTTTAATTTCCCAAAAAATTTAAAAAAAAAAAGTCGGTCTATTCCTGCGACTGAGGCTAATCACCGACGCCGGGAGCACTCTACCCCTAACCGGAAATTTTGGCGAACCCACTAGTGTTCCAACCAGTGGTAGCGTTGTTTAACGAGCCCAACATCCATGGACTCGGGACCTCGGTTTTACGTCTCCTCCGAAAGACGGCATATCTACATTATACCTCGTGCTCATTGGTATAATGCTTGCGAGCTGTGATATGTTATTAGTTAACAATTGAATAACTAATTGAAAAATTGTGATAAAATTTTTTTTCAGGCGGATTATTGTTCATTTATCTATCCAGTAAGCCCCTGAATTTTTTCATTTCTTAAATTTCATATTTAATAATATGTTAAAATAATTTTTATTAATAAAGTGTCCAAAAAAGGCGTGGCTTACGGAAGCCAGAACACCCGTTTTCGGCCGTATTTTCATCCCTCTGATCCCTCTGGGAAAATTATAAATATTGGCCCTACAGTTCCGGGAGTCGTGGTTTTTTTAGGAAATTTCCTCCTCTTTTCAAATCTTTTTTTTTAATTGAAAAATCTTTATTGGTTTTTGAAATATTTGCAAAAAACTAAACCCCTTTTTTTTAGTTAATTGTTAACTTTTGCAATTTTTGTTTGCGGAACTTCATTTTTTTCAAAAATCATCTAGATGCCATCCCGAATCGAATGACACCTCGATCATAATTTTCGGAGACTGCTGAAAAAAGTTGGCCAAAAAGGCACTTGTTGACTATATTATTATACTTGGAACTGAAATTGAAATTTCCTGCTTCAAGCTGGAACATTTTTTATTGGAATTTTGTTTCGTTTCTTTTTGCATTGACTTCAAACAATTTTAGATTAACACAAATGAAAAATGAAACAGTGTATATACTCGTAGTATCAATAAATATCATTTGAACCGATATGTTAATAGTGTGTTAAGATGTTTTGCGACCAAAAATATTCGATTTTAAAAGTCAACCTTTCCTTATAAACATACAAACAAATGCATTTAATCGCGTAACAGAGCTGAGAGAATACTTTGAAAAAATAAATGTCACTGAACAATTCATGATTTTCCACCCTTTCTTTGGAATTGTTTCTTAATAGCTTTTGACGTTTATAATGTAGATTATAAATTAAATTCTCTACCAAGCAAAATATGTTTCCATGTATTTTATTCACAAATTTGAAAGAAGTGAATATTAAAAATATTTCAATCAACATAGTATAGAATAAATTATTTAATTTATTGTTTGGATTCTTACTTATTATTATTGAATAGATTTCAACCTAATATTGTGACTAACTCGTCCAAAAATCAAGTATTCAATTGTGATAATTGGTATTTTAAAAGTATTTCCTCAACTTTGCCTTGGTATCCTGTCTTTTTCAATAAAAAAGCCATCCTTCTACTCTGTAACCTTACCATTCGAATCATCTTTTTACCATATTACTTGATGTAGTTCGCTGCCATACTATTGTGACAAAAAAAAAACAAACTAATAGTTCCCCGAGGATGAAAGATACACTGGTCAACAAAAATTCATTATTTGTGCGGTATAAAAAAATCAACTGCAATTTAATTTCTTGACATTCACTAAGATCTATTGCGTCCCCTTACTTCTGTCTCAGACACTACTACCTCCTCCAGTCCTACTTGTCGTAGGAATTTTAGGATATCTGCAGGCTTCAACTTCGTTGAATGTTCTTCTTCTATCCGGTAATCTGCCAGGTGCTGTGCTCTAGGATTCTGAATGGCGTGCAATTCTGAAGTATGTGGATGAAGGTTTCTTCTTCCATGCCACAAAATCTATATTCTTCTTCCTCCAATATTTTGAGTTTTTCCAGGTGCCCAATGTCCCGTTAGAATTTCAGTTGAAACGCTTAGCGTAGTTTTACTTTGACTCATGCATTTATTTGATCACAACAGGTTGTAGTCACCCAGAAGAATATTATTTAATTGTCTAAGCCCTACTAGATCTTTCCAATGGTCAGATCTTCCCTTTCCGTCAGCCTATTTCTTCCAATATTAAATTGGATCTGATTCCACAAAAGTTGAGAGTGGTAGCAGTGGTTACCATAAAAAATATGCAAATTTATATCGACATCCTTATGTCTATCCACTGCGAAGCTACACATATTTGACACGACAGCAGTGAGGAAGTCATACATTAACTAGCTGCTCGACAGAAGTGGTAAATTTCTACTAAGTTCTCTGTAACAAAACTGGGCAGTACAATAACTTCACTATTATTCAACTTGGCAAACCTGAAAAACATGCTAGAAAATAGCCAAGAAAGCTTCAATGATAGTAGCTGCGAAATCTACCTCCCGTATTATAAAATTTTGTTGACCAGTGTTATTTTAAAACTTACCGGACTGTAATTAAGCGGTGCTCTGCTGACGGCGATAGCCGGAAAGCTGCTAGGCTGGGGGCTGGCGGCTTGAACATATCCGACGCTATCAGCACTACTGTTGTACATATCAATGGTAGGACCTGGAGAATTAGCTGCTGGAAAACCAGCTCTGGCGCCTGTGGTGTGCGGGGATGCTGGTGGACCGTATCCTTGCGCTTGCGCTTGAGCAGCTGCCGCTGCTTGGTAATTGTTCATCACTGCAAAGGAAATGGAGAAATGGTGGGGTTGTGGTGCGGCTGTGGGCGATTGCTGATGGTGATGGTCGGCTCCTGAAGGCTGAGGCTGCGCCTGCCATGCGCCACTTGGGGACCCTGAAGGATACAATTTAGGGAATAGTCTCCTGGAGCCGACCCTTACCTAACTTTACTTTTAATCGGTTTTAAGATAGCCCGTCGTTGTTTTAGATAATCAATTAAGCAAAATAATAATAGGATATTGTCTATTTGAAAGCAAGCTGCATCAAACTGCTATTTGACGTGAGAATCGTAGCAGTTTGAAGCTGTAAAATGTGCTACGAACAGCGTTTTGTCTACGAACGTGCAAAAAATAAAATGACTTATATCACGAGCTATTTTCATGAGTTTAATCAACGACGGGTGTTCTTAAAACACATACTATTCTATTCTAAAGTGCAAAAGGTAGCTTTTCAGAGAATACGATAGTCGCATGTCATGTTTTTTTTTGAATGAGTGTTATTAGTTACATTTTTACTTGAAATAGTAACAGCTGATAAATTGGATGGTCGACAAAAACAATCAAATTCAAAAGTATATTTAATGCCATTTATAATTATAGTTGCAAATTCGAAAAAATAATAGTTATATATTGGGATGCATGTAAAATTTGTATTATTATTTTATTTTTAAAGAAATGAATGATGATTTCATTGGAACTTGAAATGCGACTGTCGTAAAATTAATAAAACTAAACATTATGCTGCTATTTGAGGTTTCTTTGGAATTGCAAAGAAAATCATAGTCTTAATCAAAATTTTTCAGCTGCTAATTAAAAATTAACCATTTTTTCAAAATTCTAATGAATAATACTGAGCATTACTTTAAATATTCTCTTAATCTTTCACCGTTTGTAAGATATTCAGATGTTTCCATACTTGAACTAACCCTGCATAATGTGTACGTGATTAGACTTAACGAGACTGAGATCGGAGCGGACACGAATCGAGATCGACCCTCAAACCAAAAATTGCCACTTTTTGACGTTGATATCAATGGATTGTAGAAACAAGGCCTAAACCTACTGTAATATTCATGAGTTTCAATAAACCCTATAACTGAAAAAACATTATTCAACCGAGAGGCCTATAAATTAGATTAATTTCCAACTAGCAACTAAGACTTTTCGATAAATTTTCTATAAAAATACACTACACATGTAGGTGGCGTCTTCGAAGGAGGAAAGGTTAAAAGCAAAGTAAAATTGTGTGTTCGTGTATGTGTGTTATTACATGGGTTAAAGTCGAATTACCTGACAAGGCCTGAGTCAACAGTGGAGTGTTATTATTCGGAGTGAGCTGTCCATTGGTTAGATCCACTGAAAGCACAGAGACAAACACTAGATTAAAAACACAGAAAAAACAAAATACAATCGAGTTTTTTTATTTTGTATAAACGTGTAACGGACAGGTTGAAAGGAAGTTCAAAGGATGTGACAATCGATTTTCTAGTAACGTATATTTTCGTTAAGTAAAATGCAGAGTTTATGTTAATGTGTTAGTAGGTATTTATTTTGTTCGGTACTAGGAGTAGCAATTTTTTGTACAAAATACATTTCATTGAGTATTTTTCTACTTTATACTGTCTGGTAGATTTATTTTACTGACTTTATTTTAAGCCCGGTAAGTGTCAAGAAACACGTTTTAGACTGAAAAACTTTTGAACACACCTTTAAGATCATTTATATATATTTTGATCCAAGAGACCTAGGCTTCTGATAAAGCCTATCCTTCGTTTTAGAGCTAGATATGTAGCCTGATGGGGCTCTAAGTAGAGCTGTGCCCAGATATTTAAAGTTCATTTTTTCAATGCACTGGCACCCAGAGAGATTTGTATGAGAGAGCAAGAATAAAGTGAGTGTGAGCCAAGAGAAAAACCGGCTTATTATTTATGTTGCTCCTATATGAGATTCTACATATGGAAGATAAATATTTGCCGAATCTGTATATATTATTTCAATATAACTTAAAAAGTGTTTCTGACAAGAATGACAGTTAAGGTCCATCATTCAAAACAGAAGATGTTTGCATGTTTTTATCAATGCAAACATCTATATTGCTTTATTAAAATAATGAATTTACCCCAGAAGCATATATCTTTAAGTTTAAAATGACTTTTTAGCTGAATAGGTACTCAACATATCGGTGGCCAATAATTCTAGGAACTTTTGGCAAGTAATGATCTTGATAAACTACAAGAATTGTGTTCCGATTGGTTGATGCCTCTGAACATTGATAAGTGTGTCGTGTTACACATCGGAAACAATAACCCGCAAAATTCTTATTCCATCATTGGACAAACATTAAACACGGTATCATCACAAACCGACCTTGGTTTATTAGTAAACTCGAAACTTACGTGGAGTGATCATATTTCTCATATTTGTAAACGCGCGAGCTCTAAACTGTTCCTAATACAAAAAACTTTCTCTTCGTGGTATCCAGATTTAGCTCGAGATCGTGAAATGCTGGAAAGAGTGCAAAGACGCGCAACCAGATTGTCTTTTGGCTGTGTTAGACCTACGTACGAAGAGAGATTAACCATGGCAAATCTTACAACATTTGAAGAAAGACTTCTCCGAGGTGACCTTATTCTTCCCTTCCGAATTTTGAAATTCAACTTCGGCGACCTTCAAGCAGTTTGCCCCCTCAATTTAGACGACCGTCTTCGTGGGCACTCCTTAAAACTGAAGAAAGAGCCTTTTAGAACTCGTTATAGGCAAAACTTTTTAAGTAACAGAATTTTCGATATTTGGAATGGTCTTCCTCAGCAAATAATTAGCTCGGAAAATGTTAATAGTTTCAAAAATCAAATAGACTCCTATATTTTCGATCTGTAGTTTTTTTAGGGTTAGTGTAGTGTCAGTTATTGTTTTATTTATATTCTGTAAATTATTATGGGCAAAACAGGACTTACTTGATCCTCTGCCCTCATCATGTGATAAATAACCATTTCATTTATGTTATTCTGTCACTAGTTATGTCAGTTATATTTATTTTTGTTGATATTCGTTTAATTGTGTATGTCCATTTTCGATTAGATTTTTGTTGTTTTTGTAGCATTTCTAGTTAGTTGTATCTCTATTCTTCTAATTACTTTTTTCTACTGACATCTGACATAACTAGTGACAGATAACAGAAATAAAATGGTGCCCTGCCAAGAGTTCCTAGAATTATTGGCCACGGATATGTTGAGAATTCAGCTAAAAAGTCATTTTAAATTTCAAAATATACGCTATGCGGGTGTATTCATTATTTTGATAAAGCAATATAGATGTTCGCAATGATAAAAAACATGAAAAAATCTTATATTTTAATTGATAGACCTTAACTGTCATTCTTGTCAGAAAAAACCACTTTTTGTTGGCCACACTGACCTTAGACTGAACTCCTCTATTGAATAGGGAAAAAAGGATCAGAAAAGTTGAATAAAGTATTGAACTGAATCTCTAAGAGTTAACGGAAAACAAATGTATGCTTCATTAAATTCTGAGTGTAGTTGAAATAACAACCACTAGTAAAATACTCATAATTTACTACTATTCTTTTCTGCTTTCTTATATGGGAACTGCGGTACCCAGAAAAAAGATGCACGAGAAAATAAGAAAAAGCTATAAGTAAGTTCGGATTAATCCTCCTATCGCGTAATTTGATGTCACATCCAAAGAAAATTGATACCCCCTCCAATCTTTGTCTGAAAAAAAAACTTTGATTTTAATCAAAGTTGGAAAGCAAAGGCGGTAACTGTATAGACATATGATTTATGGTTGCCGAATATCGGAATGGAGAAAAACAAAATACAATAGTTTGACAAACATCGAAATATAGGAGGGTAGTCCTTATGAATATAAAGATGCGTGTTTTTTTTATACAATCAATATTTTATGAGTTTAATATTCCCGTAATTTTAGTTTTTGATATTCTTTAGTAAAACTGCATGTTTTCTACCTTTTGACATTAATCTCCGTAGGCTTAACAATATATTTAAGTATTAATAGTTATTTACGTAACTAGTTATGAAAAAAGCGATATTGTTCAGCAAGCGTAATATTTGTCAAAACGAGCGCCAGCGAGTTTTGCAAATTATGCGAGTTGAACAATGTCGCTTTCTTCATGACGTGTTTACGTACAACGTTTTATCTAATTCCGTGCTTTTATAATATTTAATAAAATCTTCAATTACAATGGTAATATTGAAGTGGATTCAAATGGTGTGAGAAGTATTGTTACTATGAAGTATTAACCCAGAAAATTGACTAAACTGTGTCCTGAATAAAGTTTTCAATGTTTATAAATCTCAAAATACTATTGAATTAAAATAATGGGGTAATTGTCAGTTTAAATAGTGAAATAATTGTCAGTTCTGATAGTACCTGATTAATAAATTATTCTTTGAAACTTGAACAGTTACGTGAAGTTTTTACATAACTACTTTTCATAACTGATATATTATGAAGGTTATGGAAAATGTGACGTTACCTTACGTCAAGGCGTGACTTAAAGTGTCACATTTAATAACGGAATTAGATAAAACGTTGTACGTAAACAAGTTATGAAGAGAGCGACATTGTTCAACTCACGTAATTTGCAAAACTCGCTGGCGCTCGTTTTGACAAATATTACGCTTGTTGAACAATATCGCTCTTTTCATAACTAATTACGTAAATAACTATAGCAATATTTCTTACGTCTTCTATTTACGATCTACATGCTGTGAATCTTCTAAACTCCTCCCTGCTTGTACAAAATGACAATAATAAAGTAGAGAAGCATTTTTCAAATTTCAAACCATCAATAAATTTCATGTATTTTTCATAGAATAATACTCCATTCAAATTTCCCGTTAGGTGAATTTTATTAAAAAACTTCGTCAAGAACTTGTGTCTACTTGAAAACATCCTATTAGCCCAGAGACCGTTCTTTGAAGAGAGACTGAAAATGAAAAATACCAAACCGAATTTTTTGCAGCATCCCATCTATCACGCCTGGACAGGATTTAAGGTAAAATATGTCTATACATTTTTTCCGCCCCTGACATTTTTCGCCAAGTCATGTTTCAGAAACAGACGACATTCGATTGGAGAGAGGCTAAAATATGGAATATGATGAATTTGTAAAAAGATTTGTGTCTTAAAAAAAATGGCGAAGATCAGTTTGTTTTATAAATGACAATTTTTCAATAATTTAGGGCTCCTAAAGTTTAGGTGTTGCAAGTAGAACAAAACATTGACACACATTGTGATAAAAATTTTAAATATTTAAATTTTTTACTGTATTTATCATAAATATGTTGAAGAATCTTCTGCCATTTTTTGTGTGAATATTGGGAAGGTTATGTGTGAGTTTGTAAAGCTAATTAAAAATTACTAAACTAATATTCTTGAATAAACATACACTAAAATATAATTTTCACCATAGAAAATTCTTTACAGGGAAAATACTATTATTTTCACATGAAGATAGAAAAAAGTAACTTTCAATTATATAGGGCGATTCAAAAATAAATTTAAATATATTTGTTATGGGTGAATCACCCTATAGCATAGCATTTTCCCCAACTACACATTGACTATATCTATCACACGTTCGCCAACTTTTGTTAAATATCTTCTATAATATTCCGAATCTATAAGGCGATAACATAAATAATTAATAGTAATGTCTACACTAAAATTTTCTCTAGAAACTACCCACTATGAGGCTATTCTATATTTGTTATCACAATTTGTTAAATATATTGTTATAAACTATCGATATATACTATTAATATAGAGTATATCCGCTATAAACTTCATTGAAACTGCTACTTTTGATAGCGTAAAACTAGAAACCTTGAAATTCTTTATCAAAAATAGAAAAAATTAGTGCTTGTATAGGTTTTATCGCTCGTAATAATTATATTAGGAAAGTATAAAAACTAATTTCAAGTCCAAACACACGCTGATTATAGCTCAATTGATCTAGAGTGATCTAAATTATCCAAAAAATTAAAAATTGTTTCATAGATGTGTGTGCTGTAGGTATTGGATGTCATTTTGTCTCTGTTTTTTGTCTTCAATTCAGTGTTCTTATTGATTTTTAGAATTTATATCATTTATAGAATTTATATCATTATGCAGCTAAATAGGTAAAAATAATTTGTGCGTTACTATTTAGTCGTGGAGAAAAATATTTCTAAGATTGTTCCAACCAAACAATGAATCGAAAATTTGGAAATTTTTTTCGCAATCATCTGTTAAATAAGTTCCAAAATAAGGATGATTACTCTTTCATCCTCCCCTTCTGAAAGGAAATACCTAATGTGTATTGGGGTATTCAAGGAATTGATAAGATGAAAATTTTCAGTCAGAACCATTCAAAAAACCCCGAAGGTCTCTATAAATTGCTCTTTCATTGCTGGTTATTTTATATACAGTTCTAGAATTACTAGTTTTACGCTACCATCTAATCTATAATGTTATTTCGCTTCTACGTATTACTACAGCTATGTCTGTATCTATTTTATTAAAACATCGAAAATATATTAATTTAATCTATTCTTGATTAATCACATCACTTCTATTTGTCACATTTCTAAATTAGTAGATTACTCGCCCCTTGTTAGAATTGGTGTATAGTTCCAGAATGGCGTCCTTTTCTGCACCTCACACACTGTTTCAACACTTGATAGTGACCTTTTCTTGTCTAATTCGCATTTTGTAGGCTTTTTTAAACGAAATGTCACACCTGGATTTCATTTTCGCAAAACATATTCTATACACTTTATATTTTCTGGTACCTGTCAGTCGTGAATTTTTGTTGAATAACTAATTACTAGTTTAACATATTTTTTAAAACACGAATTCTGTAAAAATATCCTGTATTTGGTGTCTAGAATCCCATTAAACGTTTTCACAATTTTCCAAAACAGTCTTACTTTCCATGAATTCAAGGGAAACATGAATCCGTTTACCAAAAGCCCTCAACAGTTAATGAAGCCTAGTTTGGGACAGCAGGGACACCTTTGAGCCAATATGGAAAAAAATGATGATGTGTTGGAAAAGATCCAGACGCTTTCATTTAGTTTGACGGCGAGTAATCGGCTGAGAAAATCTTTGGAAGATTCCCAATTTTGCTCATTTTACAATTTTGAAGGACATTGACAAAAAAGAAGAATCTATCAAAAACCAATGTTGAAGAGGCTATTTTATATATAGTTTAGGCTATCTGACAGTGGGTAGGTCAGATATACTATAACCGAAACAGGAACAGGAAGGTGGGTGGTTGGACTAAATGTGGGAGTAGAGAACAATGAGCTAACAGGCTCCCAAAAAAAAACATGAGGTCGTAGTGGAGAGATTCCCAGAGGCAAATGAACCAAATATTACTCCAATAATTTGTACAAAGCCAAAATAATAGAACATAACGTGAGAAATTAATGAATAAAGTGTAAAGTCTGTGGGCGTAGCATGTAAATACACTTTACATACACTCTTGGAGTCTAACGGATTATCTTGAAACCCCATATCGCTAAAGTCATAATTAATTATATGATAACATATTTAAGGTATTATAAATAAAGCGCACTATGAGCGAGAATACTTACATCGAAAACAGGGCATGGACTCAAACTAAATTCGTACCTTCGAAAAGCAAAGTGCTGAATAATAAGCCAAAACAATGTGGCGTCTAAATTATAGAAGATTAATCAAGTTTTCCGCGTGTGGTGTTTGTGAAATGGTAATTATTCATAAAATCGGAATTATAGACGTTGGCGTTGGTGCTTTTAACGAATTGCTCGCTAATTAAAATAGCTAAATGACGCTAACTAATGGTCTCAATTAGCGGAAGACAATGTAACCATCCGCGCAATGACTAATTGTTCAATGGCGGAATATGGGAGCGGGGATTTAATTGATTGTATCTTTGGCAGGAGAAATTTACGACAAATATTATTGCGTCATCAAACGCCTTTAGGATATTGTCAAATCGACGCCTATGACGACGTAAACTATCAAATTGAATAAACTAAAGGCCAGATGGGATGGAAACGGAACAGAGCCAGTATCAGGAACTGTGTCAACGTTTATAGAAATATAATTGAAGGAACTACTAGTGTCTGGGACTTTCCTCAGTAGCTGAGTAGAAAGAATGTCTAGTTGAAAGAAATCATGAAAAAATGTTGAACAAGGAGTCGGAATATTTAAATTTCAAAATAATCTGTTGTGAGGGGATATTTTTATGGGAATTATCAATATACGTTTTTCCACTACTAGCTGTAAAGTTGACAATTATTGCATATTCTAGCCAACTGAGAAGTTGAATTTCTCTATTAGTGGTTCATAATTTTTTCTATCATCAACCTAGGTCAGTGATTCAAATATTTTGAGAATTCAGGGATAGTAGTTCAACAAAAACATAATTTTCCACACCCAGGAGATTGTTTTTAACATATTTTCTGCTTGAAATTACCTATCAAGATAAAATTATTCGAATAAAAGTGCCATTAGTTTAAAATTCGCGCTAAGCCAAAAATGACTGATGGCATAACGAGTACGTTCATAATATATCGAAAACTGACAGTGTACTTGCCAGGCAGACGACGGAGTAAACGCTTCTCGCTTATTTTCAATTTTTGTCTGAAATTTGGCTAGTAATGGAAAAAATTGTATAAACACCATGGTGATGAAGCCTTGCACCTTATTCCGCCTGCGGCAAAGCCGCTCGCGAAATAATTTTGGTTCTCGGTAAATGATAATAGTCTTCACCACCTTGGCGTATGATTTTTTTGGAAAATATAAATTATTCTTCAACACGAATTCTGTAAAAATAAAACCCACATAGTAACGTTACAATAAAAAAAAAGGCGAGTGAATCGATTTAATAAAACATATCCTACCGAATAATACTGTCGAATGGAAACTTGAGTATCCCACTGGGATTATCTACGGCGCTGGCTTAACATGAACTTCGCCATCTGCCGCCTTAAGAATATCGTGGAGTTTTAACGAACTTGCGAAAAAGTTATTCAAAGACTGAGCTGGGTACCATTTTCGAGTAATGAGATTAGAGAAGGGAGACTAGATCCAGGTGTGCTTTTCGCATAGGTTAGACGACAAATGCAAAACTTTGACACGTTTATATATATATATATATATATATATATATACGAATGAAGTCTTGGAAAGAGATATATATACACATCCTTTTTGAGCACAAATAATCTTACAACTTAAAAATGAGAAGGTTTTACTAATGTAATTTTATTCAGTGTTTGACTGAGATGCTCGTTATTTCAAAAGTTTCTTTCGAAAAGTTATGTTTTGGTTTAGAAAATGCGAACTTTGTGATAACTTTGATTTATTGTAGCTGCAGAGGTTCGTAAATTTAAATTCGAGTGTAATCGTTATATGTTATGTCTGTCTCCGTTCCTTTGGGAAGTTCTTTGTGCGAGAAATGAACCGACAGATCTCGAGAACTAAAAATTTTGATTTCAATTTTGACAGATAAATGTATGGACAAGCTCAATAATTGATTGATTGATTAGTTCGCCTCCTCAGCATTTAGGCTTTTTGTGTTTTTGGTTGTACCGTTTGGATGAAGAGACCAGTAGCCCTTATCAGGCTCAACAGTCTCCAGGAGCGCTATTCTGTACGCGGCATTGACAGTCCAGACCTGATTTGAACGGCAATTAAATAGAACGTTCTCCGGGAGAACAGCGTTTATTCTATTCTACTTCTACTTATTACGTGTTTCCTGGCAGATCCCTTTGATTTGCCAAATAAAAAACATAATGTGAAGCCATACTTTTCTATTGACGTTCGAAAGAATGTCGTTCAAGAATACCATTTATCTATTATCGATAGTCACGCTACCTTTCTCTTGGTTGTTCTACTCTCTAATGATTTCAGTCCTTCCTGATTATCAGAGAGTATAGGGATTTACTGGCCTCTGCCCCATTTTGATGTTAATCTGCAAACATGTGTCAGTAGCGTGGATTTCCACCAGTAATAACTTAAAGAAATGAAAATGAAGAAATAGGAGCTAGCCAATACAATTACACCAAATATTGGCTGTTATTGAAGTGAATAGAATAAACAGCCTCACACAAAGTTCGTGTTTCTAAGAAAAAAAACGTCTTATCTCTTTCCGATTCACTCGTATATTCGAATAAAGGTGAAACCAAAAAAATATAATCCAGTTTTTTAGTATAATGAAATTCTGGTAAGATATCTAGAACCCACATATCTTTCATATAATTTCGAATTCTGAAAACAATCTGAAGCTGAATATTTTCAAGTTTTCCGGCATAAAGTTGGTATGATGTAATAAACGTGAGATATTAGTTTTGGATTTACATGTTCTGTATCACATTCGCAAACATATATTTCATAAGAAAAAGGGGAAAAAATTGGGATAAACTTATAAAGTTTGAAATTTGATGAATATAGCAATTGTACAATGCAGAAATACTGGATGATTCAAATTTGGAGTAAACATTGAACAGTGAAGTAAAAGTGAAAATGGGACATTTTTGGAAGAGATGAAACTATAAAAGTATTATATAAAATTTTGAGAGCTTAAAGATGAGAGACAAGGTATAGGCATTAAAAATATCCAGTATTTCCTAGGTATTTCCTTAATTAAGTCAATAGCTACAAAACCGTGATGGTTTTTTGTCAATATTAATTTTGGTTTGTGGTTAGTTGTGGAGATGTCGCTATTATCGCAGTTTTAGCATTCCCTTCCAGAGAGGGAGATGTTGCTTCAAAGTGAAAGTCCTATTTTTTGAAAAATGATTTTAAAATTTGTGAAAATTCTTATTATTTAAATGATCTTCTCGGGCTAAAGAAGGTCATACTACGTTAAGAAAAATGTAAGATAAGAAACCAATAATAATACCACTATAAGATCTATCATAAAAGCAAATCATTTTCAACCAAAATTTAGAAAAACTCTTGCCATCCGTTAAAGTGATAATTATTAAGGCTTTGCGTACAAATAATTCACTCTGTATATAAACTTTGACCTGGTTATATTTTTCATACACCCACTTTTTAAATTGAACGTGAAGTGCCCTCATTTTCATGTTCACTTGTAGTTATTTAACTGGATTATATCTTTCTGTGTTGGAAAAAAAGAGCTTTCATTAAATAACGTTCCCAGAATTTACGCGAATTATCGTAAAAAGAATGAGCATAGTGTTGCAAATTCAATGTATATTTGAATGAATATTTTAAAATTAAACGTAATGTCTGTCAACATAAAATATACTCTATTTCGTATGGAATTGAAGTAACAAATAATGATTATAAATATGAATAGATTTGGTATTTATCATTTTGACAAAAGGCAAAATGAAAACACAAAATATACAAAAGCAAAATATGCGATACCCACGATTCAAATTAATATTTATTACTTCATTTTGATACTAAATGCAATGTGAAACTTATTATTGTATGGTTTTAGCACAGTATAATAGAGTGGGATTCAAAAAACTACAAGAAACTGCTTTTTATGAACTTTATATACTTTTATTGAAAAATTATATGAATAACTTGAAAGTACCATCATTTTACTTAACTGCGGTACCACACGTGGTAGGCTCTCTCCGCAGATTTCGTGTGATCAAAGAAAAACAGTAAGCTGTTGTTCCCGCTGTGACGTAAAACATTTCCCTACATTCACATTTGAAAAAAAGATCAATTCATAATATTTTGAAAGATAGCCCACTTTTCTAATAAATTTTTCGCCAATAAAAAAGTATTCAGTGGTAAATCTCCAGCCGCATAAATTACAGCTTGCTGTTTTTCTCTTGGTCTCATTAAATCTGGGATGATAGCCTCGCTTTATTCGCTCACGAGTCAGTGTATAGTAGTGTGAAGATGATGGAAATAATAAAAGTTGCTGTATGTGTAACTTGGTACTAAGCTAGTTCCAAGTTTATTGGTCAAAGTGAAAAACATTCAAATGACGTTAATGCAACACTATGTCAAATAATGTACCTTGCGTATAAAACATGGTTAGTATGAAATTGAAGGTATTACAATAATGATGAATGGGAATTTGGAACCATAGTTTAGTAGGAAATTGCTATTGACAATAAATTGTATTGGAAACTTTGTTTTCTTTTTGTCATGCTTTTATTGTGATTTTCTTGGAATTGAATCAAAATTGTTTCCCCATCCTGCATACAGATATCGGAGATGGATAAGCAGGGGCAAGGAGTAAATTTAAAAAAATAAAATGGAACTAAGACGAATCAAGCACAGCAGCATGTGCACTTTCTCAAGATATTCAGACACTAACGTAAGGTAACTCGCTCTCCCCGTCACGTCAAATACCTCGTCGATACTTAAAATGTTATACATGAAGGACGCGTCAAATGTTACGACAAAATGCGTGACATTTGACGTGACGTGATGAAGGAAGGGGGTTATCTTAATTTACTGTCTAAGATACGCTAGAACCGGCATAGTACATCTACTGAGCTTCATAAAGGTTTCCAAATCAATCGCCGTCTTGTAACCAAACTGATTGAATAATAATCAATAATACTTTACTTTATATTATATAGTTTTGACCCCCTTAATCATGAATATCCATTCAAACATTTTGTATACCTTAAATTCAACGAATAATGTTTTTTTTGTTTTTGTATTGAACGTTTTTTCCGGTTTTTGATATCTGGGAACAATTCCGTATTAAAAAACACAATAATGTAGTTCAGAGTACACACTTTTTTATTTCACATATTGCTCAAAAAAATGTTTGCGACACAGCAACAGTCTCATAACATTGAATTACTTATCGTTAAACCTTATTAATTATAATATTTACACGCATTCATGCTTACATATAAATTCAATTTTATATTTAGCGTTTTTTTTTTGTATTGAGCTCTTGCAACAAAATAACTGAATATTTCAGAAAAAGCTATACAGTCAAAGTGAATTTTTTTCATAATTAAAATGGGAAAATGATATTAAATTTAAAAAATAGGAAAACAAGAGCTTGTATGTTCCAGTAGCAAAAATTCAACCCAATTATTCGCGATCGCGGAAAAGTAGATATGAAAAGATGGTTCTAGACCACTTGGAAACAAATTACGTACGAACCACTCTCTATGTTTACGTAGGTACTGATGCTAAAATTTTTGAAAAATACAAATTTCATTCGTAAATACTTATTGCCATGAAACTTTCCAATAATAGTAATAGTTTTATTGCCTTATCTGAAATATTCAGTCCATAACATGCACGTCACTCAATTTATTATGACTATATTGCTATAATGAGATCCTGCATACATAAAAATCATTCAAAAGAAGAGTGGAATCGAATTAGCGATTTGTGCTTCTAATTGTGGATTTCTCTGCTTTCAAATGATTGCCATGTGCTATATATCAAGTATGTAATGGACATCTGTTTAATATATCTTTTGGACATCTGTTATAAAACGTATTTTTAAGGTTTTCTTAAAAATTATGCAAAAAAGCTGATAGCGGTCGAATGCTTAGCAGATGTATTAAAAAAAATATAAATTATAAAAACTCACATATTATTTGATCGGAAAATTAGTTAGGCACTGTGTTTCATGTTAATTTAAATTCATACGGCTTGAATTCGTCATACATATCTTTTGAATTTTGATGAATACATTATTTAATGAACTAATTTGTATAAATAGCAACTTAGTGAATTAAGAAGATAAGTAGAGATTTTCCTTGTCATCTGATAATTTGAGCCGAAAAAAGTATTTCCCTGTATTCATACGATAAAAACGTGAATGCTAACAGAAACATTCCAAATAATAATTCCAAACAAATCGTATATACTGTTTACAAGTCTTTTCATACCGATCTAAATTTCCCATTATGTATTATTTCCACTGGCTTTGTTTTGGGAAGAAACAAATATTTAGTAATTACACTCCCTTCCAAATAAACACGTTATTAAACACGTGATGTGGAAATACAACGTGCAGCTTATATTAAGTCCTGATGACAGGATGTAGAACGAAATTTGGAGCTTACCTCCCACGTCAATTCAATTCTAATAGATTATTTATTGGACTGAATTATTATTTCACGAAAAAGAAATTCTTTTTCGCTTAATTGTAGCAGACAGATTGAAGCAAAGAAGTTATCCTTCAACACAACAAAACTGGATAAAATGTTGGCAGGACAACTACGCAAAAAGTCCACGACGACAATTTATGGGGTCACAGTCAGCAAAAATCAAATATCCGACGTTGTACAATTATTGCTCGGGTAGTTACGAATTACTTTTGGAAAATAAGAAAAGCATCCAAATATCGATATTTGTGAAAAATGTGTTTACGTTAATAACAACCACCAATCAATATCGTTATTGGATAAGAGATATGTCGCAATTCACATTATTGAAATGGAATAAGATACTCCAGCACAATTTCCAGAAAATCATATATTGATATTTGCATCAAATTACCCAATGAATGATGAAGCGATGCTCCGTTTTCGGTTATTTATAAATAATACAAGCATCCACATGATAAATTCAATCTGCTATTTTCCTTTCCCAGTGATATCTGTATCTGAGAATGGGGAGGGTAAGTGTAGGCTCACAACACTTAGGCCACATGTGACCCATTGTACATCCTCCAGAGGAGTTGTCCTCCTAGGTCATCGTCCATCCTGTCCTTTCCAGGAAGGTGGACAGGTCACTAGGAGACATCTCCTATATATCGGCAGGTGTAGGCCAAGACTCACCGAACACACACTCTCTTATTGACGATAACTCCGGACACTCGCATAAGACATGCCTGACCATTTCATTGTCCTATTCACACATCCTGCATAGAGGTGTGTCCACTAGCTCCATAGTAGGGAGGTGTTTCCTTAGTTGACAGTGGCCAGTCAAAAATCCTACTGTTAAACGTAGGATTTTCCTGGTCATCGTCAAATATTTCTTCGGCGCCAGCTTCCCAGGGTCGCCCAGGGTGATTCCATCCCATATCTTAAGGGATTGAGCATGGGTGTTACGTTTGGCTAGTTCTGAAATTGTCGAAGTCGTTAGGTGTCACTGGGTCCTAAAATTTTTAGCACAGCCGCTTCCCTGTCTGAAGAATTGGCAATGAGATCACCATTACTCCTGTCGTGCCCTTTAACCCACCTCAGGATTATATTGTTATCTGCCGAGGCGTTAGCTAAATCTTGGTGGCACTCTAGTACTAGCCTCGATATAACACGTTGTCTGTTCAAGGCTAATAGGGCTTGTCTACTATCAGTGCAGATTATTATGTTTTTGCCAGAAATTCCTCTTCTGGTTAGTTGTTTTGTGGCAATTGAGATACCAACCAGTTCTGTTTGAACCACGCTGCTATTGTTTCCCATTCCTCACTTAATCCTTAGGCTTAGTGCTCTGGAGTAAACTCCACATCCTGAGTTTTCTCTCATTTTTGATCCATCTGTATTGCATTTGCAACATCTGACTCAGTGGTAGAAAAACATGAAATTTTTTGGGTTGGTATCTTGGACCGAATTACTTCATTTTAATAAAACTGAGTGGTATTCGACAGACGTGTCACTTCTATTGTCAACGTGATTAATAATAAAAATGTAAAAATTTCAATGGATTTTAAAGACAGTTTTTTAAGACTCCATTCACAAGCGAAAAAAAGAAAACACAATTCAGGCGATTCTTCTGGCTCTGAAGATTCAGAAGAACCAGAGGATCAAACTCCCAAACTTCATTTTAAAAAAGTCTGTTCAGTTTGCGAGCCGCAATTTTTGGATACTGTATTAGTTTTGCAAAAATCTTTTAAGAAGGTATTAAGAACAAATATTGAACTTTTTATTAACTAGTACAGCAGGCCAAATTGTTTTCTCACTTTCCAGCTACTTAACAAATATGAATCAAATATCAGAGAAGAATTGGAAAATTTGTTCGATAAGAAAAATAGTACTTGTTGGTGTTTAAACTGTGAATCGATCTTGGCACAAGAAATAAAGAAAATAGAGCGGCAGTACCAACGATTGGTCGATGATAATTTTAGAAATTTCCTAAATAGTACCAAGAAAATTGGCTACTCTAATTTATACAAAAAATACAATTTAAGGATGTACAAGAGAAATAAAATGAAGTGAATTCTGTCGAAAATATAGATTTTAAAAATATATCCGTAACTATATCAGACTTCATCAAATAACGAGTGCTCTCTGTTATTGACAATCTCTTTATAACAATTAATGTCGAGCACCTCACGCTTTCTGTAATAAATTAGAAATTATTTATCACTTTTCAGTTCAATATGCTTCAAAAGTCTGTTATTCAATTATTTAGACCGTTATTAATCTTTGCATTTTCTGTTTAACTTATATTCAGCAGTTTATGATTCGATGTTTTGAAGCCGATCAAAATCAGAATAAAATATTTCGTAACATAGTTCAGTTTACCTAAAATCAATGAGAAACTTATAAGCTTATTTTAGATAAGGTTCTCCCACATACAACTTAATCGTTAATCCTGATGATCTGAGTCAGGATATTGGAACCAGATGAATTAATACATTGTCATCGGCCATCGGTGCAAAGTTTGAAGATGGACGTTTTCAAAAATAATCGCGTTATCATTCAAGAGAATTTTAATTTCGCATGTCGCTGTTTTAGAATGTGTTTATTGTTATTGAATTTACATGAAACAAAATGAACATTTGGCGTCAAAAATAAGCTATAGGTATATCCATTATGTTTATTGCGGTGCTTAACAGTGATGATTAATAGTGAGTTTTTATAAAATATGTTTAGAGTAATTCCAAGGTATAAAAATGATTGGACATTGATATCGCGTCGCGTATGGGTACGCCTAGTTCGGACGTAAATAATATACACTAACAAAATCACCCATTAAGTGAAACACCTAATGATACCATGCCCATGTGAACGAGTCACTGATTTATTTACTGAATACATTTTTTTAAATAGAATTCAAATTAGTTCATTTTTGTTTACGTCAATTATTTTCAATTCATACCGATTGGGGAAATGTTGTTTTTAGAACTCTTTGAGTATGGCGTCGAGAGTGATCAATGAGAAGTGGTGAAGAAAATTAGGTAATTCTTCATGATTGTGGCCTACAATTTTTTTTCTCTGCCAGCTTTGAGCATTCACTATATCGGATGCCTTTTTTGACCACATAGGATTCAAAAACCAACAATAATAACGAATCAAATAACTTTAATGATGAAAGATTGCCCTTATTGTGTTGTAGCCTCAAGGAACTTTATGATTATGCAGAAACTACTGAAACTAAGAACACATTTAGTGCCAATTAGTTTTAAATATAGCTTCTTTTGAGGTCTAGACACTACGACAGTGTAATTAGCACCCTCTAGCATTAGTACTGGATGGATATTTTATTATATTTTTGAACAATTAGTCATCCCACAAGCCAACCTGTCTTATTGGGCCCAATAAAGCCTTCCAATAAACAATTTCCGCATAACAATTGATGGAAAATATTTGATTTATGATAACAAATGGTTTTTAAGAAATGTATTGTCGAATATTTTGGATTATAGAGACTGGTTTATATCTAAATCCCCTCCATTACATATTTGAATTATCAAGTAATAAAATATCTGTCAAAGTGCTATAATATTTTGTTATATATTATGATCCTCGATTATGATCACTCTCGACCAAATCAAACTCAAAAACAGCGTTGCAATACTGTAATAATTAGCACTAGTTATACAGATAAACTTTAGTCTCTCTCATTGTTTAAAAAATATGATGTAGGACAAATCCATTCGCGATGAGACACCATTTGGAGGGTAAAGGGACGGTGATACGCTTATCCGCGACATTTTGCGTTTTAGGCATCGAGGTGTAAAAGTGAAAAATTATATAAAATATTTTGAACAAGCGTTTTCGTAACATATAATTATATTATCTTATGTATAAATATGAAAATAAACAATTAACAATAACAATTATATTTCGATTTATGTTTAGTGACATTTGAATCGGTAATGATACAATTTTCGAATATAAAACTTTATACATGACGTTATATTTGATGTTATTAAAGAAATCACATCCCTGTATTTCAAGAAATGCGCGGGAAAAAACAATAAGGGAGCTGTCGAAGACAAGCAGATCCATATCATGTCAGATCGTCAGCCAAGTTTTACGGCAGACCTAATAAGCAAGGATAGTGAAACTGTCGAAGACATAATAAGTATGTTAACAGGACAAGAGCCGGCTGAATATAATCTATATTCAGAGGACAAAAATAGATCCGAGAAGGTTACAGTGGCATATGCAAATTAGTCACCTAATTAAACCCATCAAATCTATCTAGGCCAAACGGAATAACGTGTAGCTGACCTCGGTATTGAGGGCAATGAAAAAGGTGACGAGCTTAGCTATGGAGCAGCAGAAAAAATGCATGGGAAAACCTCAATGAAAGCACCATGACTGAAACGTGCAGTGGAGCCGCTCACATTTTGCTGAAGTCAATAACAGAGCAGTGACTAACTCACTTTGTCAGACGGGTTTGATTTTGGAATGAGATATTGGAAAAACAGTAAATAGGGGAATAAAAAAATTCAAAATATAATTTCTTTTGGAATAGCAGTTTCTCAACAATAATTCACTTAAAATCGCCCTCATTACTGAATCAAATGTCCAACGTTCTTAACCGATTATCATAAATTTCAGATTTTTCAAATTTGTTATTTTAACTATTTTTGAAAAACTGAGATCTATCGATCACAAAATTGGAATGATTATGCCAAAAGTTCAAACATTATAAAAGTGTCTTTCATTATTAACGATGAAATGATTTCAAAAGGAACACACAAAATTAAACTATAGAAGAAAAAATTAGCGGAAAGTTACTTGACATGAAACATAATATGATGAAAGTAGAGTCTTACCTGAAATGGAATGGTGTTGATATATTATATGTCAATGTATATGTGTAAATGATGAAGATATTAACAAGAAGGAAGTTGAGTATGAAGATACAAAAGAAAAAGAAGATCTATGACTGGAATAATACATTTTGTTCCTTTTAAACATTTTTTCAAAAATAATGCTGTTACTATTATTTCTTTTCAGTGGCATATTACTGTTGATGATGTTGGAAATAATACACGACAATCTGGACTAATAAAATCAGACACTAAGCATTTTTAAGAACGGCTGGGAGAGGGGAATTACTACCGTACACAACTTTTAACCTATCCTAACAGTATTACTTTCTTTTTTTTAATATTTATTCCTATTCTAAGCTATACCTAAACGTGTAATATTTTCTAACTAGAAGTAGTAGTTTAAGCTAATACGGGGATAAATGTAGATCTTTCTAGTCCATTTTTTTGGTGAAATTCCAAAAATCCTGATGTGTCGTCAGAAATTCTATGAAATAGTTTTTCTATTGAATAAATCTATTTATAATTTTTTTATATATTGAGAAGAAATTTTGAACCATTTTAATAGCCAATATTTTTGATCCAAGGCGAGGTCACTGAATAATTTCTTTACACAAAGTTTTTTTTTCAATATAAGAGGTCCTGTTTGGGTCTGGTTTATTTTAAATACCTACATAATAACAAACGAAAAGTGGCGTTATATAAAACTGTTATGCCGAAGTTAAAGAAAGTTAATATGCCGTCGCTACAAAAAGAAACGAAAATCAGTATCAGTTCTAGAAAACCAGAGTGAAATAAAACTTTAATGGGCTAGAAATACCACATTAATATAAACGAAAAAATGAAGAGATCTATAAACCGTGAGTGTATTTTTAATTTTTGGGGAAAAACAGAAGGAATTTCAAACGACACACAACAAATAAATAATATCTCCGGTCGATAATTAATACGACACAAGCAAATACTAGTTTAATGTAACGTACGTTGACAAGTGACAACTGACACATGACGTGTACGCGTTAGCCACATTATCGTGTTGTATTGCCGAACGTTCACAAGGGCATGGCATGCAGGCTGGCTGCCGCAGCGTTGCCGTACACACCTAGATGATGATCTAGGGGGTAAGACAACAACTGCAGCGGATGATGGTGATGCAAACTGGTTAAAGCATTACCTGCTGGATATGGCAGTCCGAAACTAGGGTAGCCCGAGTAACCTCGACCGGCCGCATACGCGGCATATGCCGCAGCGGGAAAACCTGAAACAAAAAATACAAAATATTAAAAATAACCAGATGAATACTGGTCTGGGACTGCCTACAAAAATTATTAACCCCTGCTAACCATAATAGAGTGACCCGTAAGTGGGTCCCGGTGCACAAGGAAATGAAAATTTAGATACCCTGGCAAAGCTAGGGTTTTAAGCTGCGTTCACTGGTCTTGAACCAGTATTTGGGATAAAAAAATTGTGAAGCAGTGTCTTATTGGATACATAGACTCCTAGGGCTAGAGTATCCAAACAAACAAGATGAGATGCCCATCCTGGCGATCTCTCAGGATGTTTGAAAATATCAACTTGAAATTTGTGTGCAGCTCCTTATGGTGATATTTTTCAACTTATGTTAACTTGAAATATATAAAACACGAGAGTTGAATACTTACCGTCAGGAAGGGCTCCCAGCGACCACATAAAATCTATAAAAACGAAAAAAAGTCCATTAGTAAATTATTTGAACTCGTCGCGTGGACAGTAAACAACAACGAAAAAATTAAAACAAAAACGTCTAAATTGATTCTAGTTAAAAACGAGTTATTGTTAACATTCATGAAATTTCAACTACGTGTCTAAGCTACGGAGAATTATTGACGCGATAGAAGCTCAAGAAGAAATTAAAAACTTTGGGAAAATTTGTCTATGAGCTAGCGCTAACGTTTTTTAATTCCAACAGCTGCGTTAAACATTCGACTATTCTACAACGAGCGACATAAACAAAAAATTGCCGATGTATACAAATTTTGTTGTCATTGGGTGGTTAATTATTAAAAAACCGAATGATTAGTACTTATTATTCAATAAACTCGAGTCTAATTCAAGGAATTTTTGTAATAAAAGTTAACTAAAAATATAACATCGGCATTTTTGCTTGAATTGCTCATTTTCTAATTACTACGAGTCCATTTTCTGACTGAGAGACAATATATTAAATTGTAGAAATTAGCTACTCACTATTGTTTTTATATAACGTATTTGGAGAACATCTTTAAGTGGTATTAAAACTAATGATTTGTCTTTGAGTTCAAGGCCAAAAAACATGAATTGGAAAGCCTGTAATGGGTCAAATTCTCCAACATCTAATCCAAAATATATCTAACAACAAAATAATAATCTGTAAGTATTTGTTTCAGCTAAAATGAAATGATTAAATACCAGGTTCTTGGTTAGTAGATGTCTTATATCACTTCAAGCTCATTAAGAGTAAGGGAAAATAACGTCGCAATCGGATCTCTCATTTCAGATTATATTATAATTCCACGAAACAGAAATCGGTTTGGAGAATGATAAAGAAATTTACAATAATTTGCACAAGGGTACTCTATTCCAAGTGAACCAGAAATGGTTCAGAGCATCTACTTTTTTTGAAAAACATGTAAACTTAGTAGATATAAATGAGTTTTGGATAATTTTATATATTTTTTGATGTATTTGAATGATTTAAAAAAATTTTCATTAGTAATGGTACTAGAGGTCAAATTATTTCGTCCAAGTTTTCGACTCGGGATAATTTTGAAAATTTCCGGATCCAATTTGATCTCGTGAGAAATTTATTATAGTATCGCTTGAAAACTTTCTAGATTTTTTCCAAATACGACATAAAAAGCTGTATAAAATATTCTGTAAGATATTATGCAACTAAAACGAAGAACTAAGAATATAAATTTCATAAAATAGACTCTGAAGTTGTACACTGTAATGGACTGTTCCGCTACTTTAAACAATGAGTGTCACATTAACACCTTGAAATGTTACGTAGTTACAGAATTTTCGTTAAAAAGTTTTCTAATAACTATTCTCGACTACACTAAAATACAGACTTTTTGTTATGATCTATGCTAGAGAATCTGGTAAGATAATACTCGACACCAAGATACACGATACAAGTATGATAAAAGCACCTTTTTCCAGGCAAAAATTGTAATAATGGTGTAATAATCATGGTGTCCAGCGCTATAACAACAAAAGTTTTTAAAAATGTACCATAACGATACCTTCTGGTAGACAAAATTAAAGACTATAGTTTCTAACGCTATACAAAAGTTTAGATCGCACCTTCAGGAGGCTAAATAGCGTAAAGGATACCAGGCTGACATCTCACGAAGGATCCATGAGGAAGAATCCTTCCAAGACCTGAAAAGGATAACTACTGCCCCGACTTGCGTGAAATTTTTGAATTCTATACAAAAATATTTGCCTAACTAGCCTAAACCTAACCTTACAGAAAGTATTTACGAGGAAAATCAAACCGAAATTTTTCAGGAATTTTTTTGCAAATAAAAGAAAATTGTCTAGTTTTCGAAGTAAATTAAGGTTATCAAATATATTTGGAGAAACTAGGCTCACTTTAATCTTTTTCAAACACCTGGGTGAATTTAAAGTTATAGTATAAATAAAATTGGCATGTTCTGAACAATTTAAATATTTCTTCAGGTCTATTTAATTTTAGAATATACCAAAGTTGCAATAAACACGCGAACCTTTTTAGTACTTTGGAAAAGGCGTGCAAAATAATCCTACTTTTTTATTACTTTTGTTAATATTATATATGCTTAATAATAGCTCAGTTCTGATATTAGAATCAAAAATACCCAATAAAGATTATGGATAAATACGGAGCTTGTTCAGTACCTGCACGTTCCTGATAACAAAAGATATTCTCATTATAATAATAAATCCTGATCTGAAGCGAATACATCTACAAATGACTGCTGACTAATTTTCCGGAAAAAAGGGGAGCTAATAATTGACTGAAAAATGGGTACTCGAAATAATTTGAAAGAAAGCATATAATTAACCATGAACATTTTTAAAATGCACTTAAGAAACCTACAAGGTATTTCTTGGAAAAAATAAATGGTTGAAAGAAAAACTGCTTGAATGAACCGTTCCCTTTAACATATCAATTTTTATATTTCCTTTCGGTTTGATTTTTCACAATAAGCTTGACACACCGATGAAATTTCATGACCTAATCAAAAAATCTAATACTGATTCAATAGTCTATCTAGAATACACAATAATCTTGATTCTATTTTGGAAGGCAATTGATTAAGAAAATATCTAAATAACGGGGTATATTTAACCGACGTAAGCGGGCTACTAAAGAATACTTTCGCTAAAACTCCAACTAGCTGTATACATTTAATACGTCACTACATATTTCTTATGTTTTTCGATATAAGACCAAAAATAACAAATGTCAAGACGTGAATCAGACTCGCGAGTTCTAAGACTCAAGTCCGACTAACACTACTTCGACATTTTGGACGAAAAGTAATTTTAATTCCATTTCCAAATTTTGAAAAAAGCAGAGTTAATTATAGTTAAAAGCTTCTATCCTTTTTTCCACCCAATAAAAACAAAACTACGAACAATTTTTTGACGTAATTTGTAAGCTAACTATTTTATATCCAGCCTAGGACCCCTAAAACACTCAGTTTTGTTTTGGTATGACATTTTAAAGGCTAAAATTGTCAGTTAGTTATTTTTAGTCTTAGAATTCACATATACTATGTAAAAATAGAACCACTAACCTTTTTATATTCGCGAGACTGAACTAATTTCGTATCTACCATCTAAAATTTTCATTAGCAGTCTTAAAATTTATACTGTTCTAACAGAATTTAGGCCATTTTGAGAAATATTTCATCACAGCGGCTTCCTGAATCTACCCCATTAGGAATAATTTATGGGGGTGTGTAAGGGTTTATCTTTTCTGATAAAAATAGTGATGTGAACATAAATTATAATTTTATGAAGGACTCCAAGATATAACCGAGTAAATATAGGGTCGACAGCTTGGTTTGATTGGTTGTTCCGACGGCTTGAAGGAAACAAAATTTTGCATTTATGGAGAGATGAGTGGTCTATAAAGAGTTTTAGATGTTGCGTGATCTTAGCCAAGTATGTTTTAAAGCATAACAGTTCGAGTAAACTAGGCCACATTTAAATTCTTTAGATACCCATAAAAACTTTTCTTGAAAAAAACAGCATTAGAGAAAAA
>CAJUYH010001921.1:0-44260 GCA_910591685.1 Galerucella tenella
ATTGTGATGCTTCAACGTGGATTTCATTATTAAAATTCTTCAAGATTTTATCTTGATACTGAGTTCGTTTCACCAGTCGCTGCTTTAGAGAGAACCTAAACTATACAGGGTAGTCGGACGAAAACTTGTAAAATTGCAAATGACGGTCATAATCATCCTCATTAATAGGTTTCTGCACTCAATATTTTTTATACGGATGGAATTTGTTATTCAAAAGTTGAATAGATGAGGCTTCTACTTGATGGAGATCCATACTGAGGGATGGAATACAACAATTTAATTTGTTTAAAACTTCATTATATTTGAACCAATGTTCAATTAGAACTTGTGACTCGTTTTTCTCAAAGAATGGAATGTATAATGAAAAATTTTTAATTTATACCGTGCATCAATACGGAATTTTGAATACGAGTACAACAGTATTGGAGAATGTTGATAAAGGAATAAAGTGCCTAAGTACGGAGCTCTACGAATATTAACAAAACTATTGAACAAGTTAACCTGGAAATTAATTCACAACAATCTTACCCAAACTATCTTCTAGGTAATAGTGATTATTATTAACTGCAATTTGTTCATTACTGTAAACATCAGTATCTGATGGGACTTTTGGAAGTATTCGTATCATACTGTTGAATGCTGCTAATTTATGACTGAATGGGTGGGCCAAGCTATTTTGAATAATTGTAATGTTGGATTGTGATGGTTTGTGAAATATAAAAAAATCATGTTTATTTTTCACATTCGATATTGTGAGGTCTAGAAAGTTCATAAACTTATTTTGTTCAATTAAATCATTAGAAGAAATGTTAGACATAGATATTTGCTTTAAACCGATTACATTTCAGGAGTTCAGGAGTTTATAAATTAAAATGTGGAAATGGCAACTGACACAGAATTTATATCAGCAGAACTGATATTCCAGAGCACAAACGTAGTAATGTCATTGAAAAAAACCATTCTTCTAGCTAGAAAATAGTTCAGGTGTGAATGAAGTTACGTGTAAACCTGCTCAATACTTCCGTTAATATTCGTTAGACCCTCGTATTTAAACACTTTTACAGTTGTAAACATTTTCCTTTTTTTATTGATATTAAACGGTGATTCTAATCATATATTACTAATTTAGGATAATAAATTATTTACAGCTTTCCTTCATTAATATATTTTATAGCTAACCGTCAGTATAGCCGTCAATTATCAGATTGATTTCCGGAAGTAAACAAACAGTTTACATACCTTCGCATTTGCGGCAGGTAAAGTATTTTGACTTTGACATTATACTTGAAAATCATTATCTGTCAGTGTCACGCTTCTCCCTATTACGGCTCGATAATAGTTTTTTGCGATTTATTTATAACAAATTCCTCCTCTCCTTTGACTTCAGGAATTAACTTTTATAATGCTTCAGGGTGTACCTTCAATTTCAATACCTATAACAAATAATAAGTAGATTTGTTCTATATTTGCTCTTTACTCTGTCATCATAAAATGCAATGAAATATACCTCAGTTTCTTACATTCTGAATTCTGAGCAGTTGGCGATAAAATTTTGTATGCACCACGTCAAAAATGTGTCTTTATCGGACTCGCCTGTTATTCGCCTCGCTTCGCTCGTCTCATAATTTCAGACTCGTAAGATAAAGAATCACTTTACTGCCTTGGTACATGAATAACTATTATTAACTGACTTTTTATCTGACATACTACATATAATCAATATAACTTTGATAAACTATAAAATGAATATTGAGGAGACTAGAAAAAACACTAGCTCAAACACTTTCCCTCATTTGATAGTTTGACTAATCCCATACCATCTCGAAGCTTCTCTAAACGGGGTCTAAATATAGGTTTCGTCAAAACAACAGCTACTTGCAATGTAGTGGATATCTTCTTGATATCTAGCATCTCATTACACACCATTTCTCGTACGAAGAAGTGTCTCGTTCTAATCTGCTTCGTTCTTCGATGGAATTCTGGATTCTGAGCTAGCTTGATTGCGGCTTCATCATCTTCCATTACTGAAGGAATCTCATTTAGCTCGAGGATTTCTTCATAGAGTCTCCTTAACCACACAACTTCTTTTGCGGCTTCACACGCAGGGACTATCTTAGCCTCAGTCGTTGATATAGCTACAGAAGGTTGACGTTGACTTATCCAAGATACAGCAGAATGAGCATACATGCAGATAACTCCAGTAGTAGAACGACCGGTTGTTAAATCACAAAGGCTTCCTAAAATCTTCCAGTCCCTGCCACATACTTCAGACCAAAATGAAGGGTTCCTTTAATGTATGGGAAAATCCTTTTATTTCTGATAACATCTTCTTTCGTGGGGTTTTCAAGATTTCTTGAAGCTATGCCTACTGCATAAGCCAAGTCGGGTCTTGTTCCTGTCATTGAGTAAAGGAGAGCACCAACTGCTTCTCTGTATGGAAAATTTTCAATTGAAACTTGGAGTAGAGACAGGTTTTGCAGTTTTCCATGTTAAATCTTTTAGGCAGCTTGGTTGCATATCTTACTTGACCAACACATACTGAGCCATCTTTCTCTTTATCGATTTCCAATCCCAAAAAATAACTTGAAGGTTTTACAGCAACTTTGAATTCTTGTCCTAACGCTTCAAGGAAATATTTTCCTATTTTCTTGTCGTTCGATGCGATAAGACCGTCGTCTACGTAGAGTGCCATGAAGAGTGAACTTTTGCCTTCCTTCTTGATGAAAAAACAAGGATCAGCTTCACTTCTTGTTGATCCATATTTTAGGATAAAGTCTACAATCCGCTTGTTCCAGCACCTTGGTGCTTGCTTGAGTCCATACAGGCTTCTTTGAAGACGACACACACGGTTGGTGCCATCGCTGAAACCTTCAGGTTGTTTCATAAATACTTCCTTTTTCAGTTCTCCGTAAAGAAAAGCCGTTGAGACATCAAATTGCGTTAGTTTTAGATTTCTACTTCCAGCAATGCTCAAAAGAGCCCTGATCGTACCAGATTTTGCCACGGGGCTAAAGGTTTGATTATAATCCTCTCCTTTCTTCTTTGAAAATCCTCGAACTACAAGCCTGGCTTGGAATTTATCGATTGAACCATCTCTATTTCCTTTTTGCAGATCTTCTAGTAACCAAGTTTTATTTCCTTCCAGCAAATTCATTTCACTCTTCATAGCTTCTAACCAGTCTTCCTTATATTCACTGTTCATTGCTTCTTGAAAACTCTGTGGTTCTTGCAAATCTTCTATACTTGTTGCTGCACTTATTACGTAATCGTCTAGTCGTTTTGGTTTGTTGATATTAGCTCTGTTTCTTGAAAATCTTGATCCCACTTTTTCATCGCTAACATCATCATTTTCTTCTGTATCGATACCTTCTCTAACATTCTCAATAACAACTTCTTCGCCTTGCTCTTCACCCTGGGTGGAACAATTGTGTGTTAGTGCTGGTTGAGATTGATCTGGTTGGTTTTGAGGCAATAATACTAGCTCATTTGAAACTGGTGGTCTTCCTTGAATAATAAGATCACGGGAACGTATGAGTCTTCTGGTTTTTGGTGATCAGATACGATATCCATCGTCATTTTCATAACCGACTAAAATACCTCTTTTTGCTTTTCTGTCCATTTTCTGTTTGCCTTGGGTATATGGGCGTAACATATAGATCCTACGATCCTCAAGTGCTTCAAGCCTGGCTTCTTGTTCATCCAAACCTCGTACGGACTCTTGTCTACAACACTTGACTTTCCTGATCTATTTAATATGTATAATGCGGTATTAACCATTTCAGCCCATAAACTTTGAGGAAGAGTTTCGACTGATGAATGAAAGATGGTCCTTGCGGTTTCAACGATTCTCCGATTGTCACGTTCCGCACAGCCATTTTGTTCCGGAGTATATGGCATGGTAAGCCTTTGGTGTATTCCAAATTCTGCCAGTATATCTTTGATCTGCTGATTGTGAAACTCGCCACCGATGTCGCTTAGGAATGCCTTTACAACATGACCAATAGTTTTGGCTTTCCTTAGTGCTATCTTCAACTTTTCAGGTACCTCCGATTTTTCTTTCAAGTAATAGACAAAACGATATTAGCTGTAATCGTCTTTAAACAGGTCAAAATATTTGAATCCTGATTCTGATTTCTCAAATGGTCCACAAACGTCAACATTCCATAGTTCTTCTGGTTGACTAGCTCTCTTTTGTACCGAACTTCAACCTGTGTGCTCTACCAAAGATGCATCCTTCACATATCTCACTGTTCAAAGGAACGTTGATATGAAATTCTTTGGATAGAAGGACTTTTACATGCCTTTTATTTTGATGTCCGAATCTTTCGTGGTAAAGCTGTAGGGTATTTTATAAGTATTTTATAGCGTCTGCTTTTGCACATCCTTCGAAAGTTTTGATTGTGGTTTTGGTGGTCTACCATCTGACTTTCATTTATCATACTGCTTAACTCGATGTCCATATGACTTACAATAATTACAAAACGGTGCCTTTTTCTGGTTCTGGTAGGCTTTCTTGAACCCATGATGTGATTTTTCTGCTGCAAGAAACTCCTGACTATCTCCGTTTTTGTTTTTTAGAGCTTTTCCGTATGCACATAACTTATTCGTTAAAGTTTTCAACAGCTCTTCCAACTTTTGGCATAAGCATCCAGCTCGATTTAAACGAGAAATATGCTTCTGGTTAGGTATTTAAAATCTTACATACCAGTACTAGGTTCGAAAGATCACACTTGCAGGAATTTCCTCCAGCTAGCTTGTCCTTGGATATTTCCATCTGTAGCTGATTCCAAATGCTCTTGAGTTTTGACATATGTGTAGCTACATCATCTCCATCTTCTCTCTTAAATGAGAAAAACTGAGTACATGAATCATACGTCTTATCCTAAATATTTCCGTCGAACAATCTGTGCAGTTCTAGCCAAACTTCGTAAGCAGTCGGGTGTCTCATCACTTTGGTCAACGTTTCTTCGGTAATATTTGTGGTAAGGGATCCGGTAAGGTTCGCGACCCTCGGAATTTTGCAACGATTTTTGGAGCTTTAGTTCTTTACGTCAGGTTATGTTTGAGCGACCAGGGGTCGCGACGCAAAAGATCTGACCGTTACGCGTTACGTTACGCTACGTTATGTTACGTTGCTTGCGTGCTTGTGCTCTCTCCTTAGTCTCTCTCTCGTTTACGAAGCAGCGATTCATATGCTCCGGCCGGGATTCGAACCCGGGCCGCCCGAGTGGAATGCGAGCATTCTACCACTGAACCACCGATGATATATTCAAATTCTATGCAAAGCTGGTATTCGCAGTGCTGGCGATCTACCTGAATTTGTTCGGATGAATTTTTACTATTATTTCCATTTTTTTGCGCGATTAAGTGGTCTAGCACATTTACTTTTCGAAATACAGGGAGTGCTCAATCGTTCAAGTGCGATATGGACAATCCACACGAGTCGAGCAGTATATTTTCTCTACGACCCACTTAAGAAAATATCTAGAAAATAAAAATTTCTATAAACTGTAATATAACTTCAAATTAAAAATTCAATAATTCAATTTAATGTTTCCACTAATTTTTTTGTGGTAAACGTACAGTTCTTGAATGTCCAATTTGTATAATGCTACACGGTTTCCCTTTTTAAATATACGATGCTGTTATAAGTAGATGTTGCCAGTCGGACTCCCTCATGAAGGTACCGTACCATTATCTATAATAATGAATATTCTGCTAAATATTTCAAACGTCTACCTGTTGTCGTTATTAATATCAAGCAGAATAATAATTATTTAAAAATAAAATTAATAATAAAAAAAACTTCTTCACGTGGAATCGAACCCGGGTCTACCGCGTGAGAGTCTGGTTTGCTTACTACTCGACCACCGAGGAATATGCAAATTGTTTATCTATTACATCAGATGTATTACATAATTTTTGCTTAAAAGAAACTAAAGTTCCTACCGTGTGTCCCGCGACACGTTCTACCTTTTTTTTTAATAGAAAGCCCTATTGCTATAGAACGTTTCAATAAAAACAAATTCTTGGATTATTCACTTTTTAAAGAGAAAATCGCAATTGAAAGTACCAAAAATTTCTTTAAATATTTGACAATTTTTGACAATTTTGTCTTGATATCGGATGGTCACAAATTTAAGAAAGAGCGGTGAATTGGCAATGCAGCTTCCATTTTTCGTAGCTCGTTACGGCTTGGAAATAACACCAAGATTTCAGATTTATCTTTTCTCATATAACACCAATGTACTTACTATCTTTATGATCTAAAATGTATGTATTGAAAATGTACTTTTTAAACATAATATTGTATGTTCCACAGGTACTAACTTGGTACGTATATTTTATGACGTTAAAGTGAAAATAAAGAATTATGTATACTTTTGTGATTTTCAGTTGAAAATTAACTTCAAATGTTCCGATAAGTAGGTACCTATATAAATATTCGTCATATCACGAACATATTGCTGATAATGAAAAAGGAGGGTTTTTAAAATAATCGCAAGAACACAGCTCCAGTGGATTGTTATATTCAATTTTAGCCATAAGTTGAGTTTATATTGCTATTATTTCACATTCGACAAATGTTTACTTGAATAAATGGGAAAATATAGTTTTCATAAATGATTGAAAAACCTCATTCATGTGGAATACAAATTATCAGACACTTTTTCGAGAAGGGGAAGGGAATACATCTCTTCACCTCAAATTGCTTGACTTCATGGGATTTCTACTAGAGCAAAAAAGAAATTTATCATAATTCAACCGCTTCCCGACTAACTGACACAGATCAAAGTGTAACTATATCATCAAATACGGAGCAAGAGGATGAGAAAAAAATTGTTAACCCCACTATTATTGAAATATTCATGATTATAAGTGCAAATAATTTTATATTGAGATATATTCATGTAATCTATTACAATGTATTCAGCTGAAAGGAAATATGACCATTTGACAACGCCGTTAGGAAGTGTCACCTGATCCTAATTTGTGAACCTAGGATATCTAGACATAAGCTTTGACATAAGATTTTGGTGTGTAATTTTATGAACTTAAGTGTAAAACGAAAATATTTATGCTTACGAATATTTCTAAAAATTGGCAAAATTTAATTATTTTCTTCCGGTTTTTTGTGTGAAACAGACTGACATTTAGTTCAAGATAATAATCTATACTGTATAAATTGAAAATATTTATCGTGAAATAGCATGAATTAGTGTTGGGAAAGTACAATTTTTTGAACTAAAATCGTGATTTTTGAAGTAATTACTGAATGATCCAGCGAAATTTTTCTCTCAAACAAATCTAAAATTAACATAAAATTCCGAGGGTCGCGAAGTCTACCAGAACCTTCTGCACTAGCACTTTCAGATAAGACTTTGGGTAGAACTTATTTTTCTTCCAACATCTCTATCGCTCCTGAAACGCTCCTCAGCAAAATCATTATCCGGTATTTCCAAGTAATCCAGTTTGATTTGCCTTCTAAAAGTCCGATTTGTACTCGAAATGCATCAAAACTTGCCATATTTCAGGGATTTTGTCTCGGTGTCTTCACTCGAAGTTTTCGGAAATTTTTTTCAACAGCTTCCAAACTCCAAATTAGCGGGAAACTATTTTAAATATCTATTTAAGCGTAAGATACATGACCTATTGATATTAAACGGTGATTCTAACCATATATTAATAATTTAGGATAATAAATTATTGACAGCTCTCCTTCATTAATATATTTTATTAACTGACTTTTCATTTGACATACTACATATAATCAACATAATCTTGATAATTTTTTACTGAATATAGTAACCAATCAAATTACTTAATTTCAAGTCATGTGTCAAATTTCATCCAATCACCGCTGTATTACAGCGATAATACCCTACATGTGGTGTTTTCAGTTTGGTGTTTACTTTTCATTAAACAATAATTAAACGTCAAACTGACAACTGGATTAAAAATGTCGCGAATATTTGGTATTGCATCTAACGATTCAATTAATTTACCAATTGTACTTTTCACAACTGTAGTTTTGAATAAAAATGAATAATATTTGTTTGATTCCAACTAATAAATTATTAAACGTTAGATTGACAATCAATTTTTTGATATCTACAAAGTAAAAAATTATCTTATCGAATACTCCTCGGGTCTTGATAAATACTCAAAATTTTGTCGTAGAGAATCCTTCAAGCGTGTTGCTCAAAGATAATAGCCCTCGGCCTGCGGCCTTGGGCTATTATCAAGCAACACGCTTTCAGCATTCTCTATGACAAAATTATCTCGGTATTATCAAGACCCTAGGGGTATTACTACTGATAAACTATAAAATGAATATTAAGGAGACTAGCTCCAACACTTTTGTCAATCTCCTTCACTTATTTGATAACGCTACTGTGTTAGCAAAGCGCGTCACAGGATTTAATTGAATATAAGTTCAAATATAATGCAGTTTCAAAAAAACTAACATCATTCTATCGGTTGAATTGTTCTTTACAAAATGGTTTGAGTGCTAGTTCGATTGATCCCAGACACAGATGATAATTGCCTTGTTCTTAACGTAGGATCTAAATAATGAACATGTCTAAAAATTGCAACTTCAGAAGAACATTATTTACAAGCTGTCTATTTTCTCGTTTTCCATTGACCTGTTTCTCTGGATATTTTCCTTCAAATAACTGAGCCATTGCCTTTGCACACAAATTTTCCATAAACTAAACCGAAATGATATTATCTACCCTATCTGCAATCGAATGAGCCATGGTATCCTCAATAACACTTCAAACAAAACTTCGCTTCGATATACGAATTCACTAATCTCACGTTTTTCATGTGTCCGTATCGTATCCATTTGTCTCTTACAAATGTGATGAAAAAATAATAAAAACAATGCGAATCAAGAAAGTCAACATTTGAACCATTGGTTTACCTACTTGACGACCCATGTGTCATTTTCACTATTTTGACAAAAATGAAAAGAATTCCAATTGTAAAAACTCTTGGTGAAAATCAAACAAGTGCATAATTTACATTCAAAAATGTAATTTATTAAAAAGTAGGCATTAGATATCAGGCCGAATTTTGAAATCTAATGACTTTTGTGAACAGAATTTAAATGGCTTTGAAATGATACTTCACTCGACCCCAATGCCACTTAAATATTTTGAGATTATGCTTACCCCCTCGAGGAGGTGGAAGAAGCGAAGTGATACAAACACACACACAGAAAGAAGTGCCTTCCTTTGATCACAAATCGACAGGTCTCTGCGTTTATTCCAAACGTTGGCGTAGCTCCTGATAATGGCTCTGTATATAAATGATGTAACTATATTGAGATTTACCCTTAATGCCTTCTAATATTTTCACATACCAAGGATAATCGTTAAATAGTATTCTTGGAATAAATATTTGGTCAACTCCAAGGTGAATATTTTAACAGGTATATTGATTATGATTTTCTAGAATCCTTTGAAATAAATCCCGCCCAAATATTAATTCTGGTGACACAGATTCAAATGAATCACTAGGATTAATATCAAGCACAGTTTAACTTTTTTTAGTATTTTTTAGATTAACAAATATTAAATTATAGTGAATTTTGTAATTTGTATACCTACTGTAGTTTACACAGAGGAACTTCAAGATATTGTACTTCATGAATCTCTTCAGAGTTTTATCATATGAAACTATTGAAAGTGTGAGTTTTGATTGGAATTTAAAAAAAAGGATCAATTAATAACATATATCTTCTCTATCCTAAGAAGAAAATTGCGGAGCTGGCTAGACAAAGAGCACCTATTCAAATAGGGGCTGAAAGAAAATCATTTCAACCTTCAGACCGATTTGAACCAAATATGCCGCATCAGGCAAATAACATTATAGTTTTTTAAATGGAACACAGTAAATTCAGACATCATACTCAGCAGACTGTGTGCGATCCTTAGAGCAAGCGTGGGACTGGGACACATACCAAAGGTCTGGAGAAAAGTGAGGGTGTTCTTTATTCCTAAAACTGGAAACAAAGCTGATAATAAAGCAAAGTCCCTAGGGTCCATGAGTCTAATGTCATTAGTGCTTTTAAAACTGGTAGACATGCACATTAGAAGAGAACCGTTGGGCTAGAGTGTGGTATTGAAAAGATGGAAGTATTACTAGCAGCCTTTCTTTATATAGAGGGTGCTTTTGACATCACCTCTCACGAAGTAATCACGAGGGCAATTCGTCAAAAACAAATTGACGGGACAAGCTGTAGATGAGTAGACTACATGCTGAAACATCGAGTGTTTTTTCAACCTTGATGGGTGAAATATTATCAGTCCGGGTCAGTCTTAGTATATGCGGATGATCTGATCATCTTATCACAACGCAAATTCAATATTACAGTAAGATAACGCATGCAAAAGGCTCTGAGCATAGTAAGTTAAATATTTTGGGATTATTATTAACTCGAGATTTACATGGACCGAACAGCTGGAAAGAGTAGCAACAAAATAAAAACCTCACTAATGATGGCAAGGCGAACTTATGGGAAAACATGGGGGTTAGGCCTACGCCTTAAAACTGGATATACGGTGTAGTGGTGAAACCCATGAGGAGCACGCCAACGACAGCACAATAAGGCTGAATAAGGTTTATAAGGAGACTCCATGGGTCCGGAACCATTTTCTGGATTACGTAAGGCTTCCTCTCATGTACTCCACAAAATAGTTTGGGATTTGGCTAGATAAGGAACACCAACTCCAAATGGCTCTGACACAAGGACACTTCCATACAAGGAGGACAAATATTCTGAGAATTCAGGGATAGAAGTTAACAAACACTTGTGCAACATAATTTTGTATACCCAGGAGATTGTCTTTAACATATTTGTTGTTTGAAACTTCCCCATTAAACACCCTTGGGTCAGTAATATTTCAGCATCGATTTAGTGTATAGTGTCAATTGTTTTTAATTTTTGTCTTGAATTTGGAAAGTAGTGGAAAAAGTGTATATACACCACGGGGGTGAACACATTTATAAGCCTCGCACCTTATTCTGCTCGGTGCTTTGCACCGAGTTTTGGTGCTCCGCTAAATATAACAGCCTCCACCACCTTGGTGTATAATATACCATTTCTTATTTCCTTCTTATTTTTCATAACTAATAGGTCTTTCGTTTGACGTTGTTGTACAAAAAATATGTACCCTCCAGTCTGGAGTTCGGTGAGTCTTGGCCTACACCTGCCGATATAAAGGAGATGTCTCCCAGTGACCTGTCCACCTTCCTGAGAAGGACAGGATGGACAATGACCTGGGAGGACAACTCCTCGGGAGGATGTACAATGGGTCACATGTGGCCTAAGTGCTGTGAGCCTACACACTACTCTACAGATACATATACAGATGTACCCTCCAGCTGGTGCTCCCTAGCCCTAGTCCTAGTCCTAGCCCCAGTCCTTGTCCCAGTGAATTGGCTAATTAAACGTTTGTGAACTATTTTTATTAGTAAATGTGATTATAGAACATATACTTGTGGTATGTTTGAGTTCGTAATTTACTAGATCCGGTGCTTTTTCTCTCAAAATCTCAATCAATTCCAAATGATGTTCGAGTCCAACTGAATTTAAGGTTTTAAATAGTTGACCAAGAATGTCCTGATAATTGATTTTTTTTATTGACACCTTTTTTTGCAAGTGCAGAAATAGTGGAACACAATAACATTATAAATAATAATATCAGAACCATGGTTAGTTGCTTTTTCGTTGGCGTTCTCAATTAATCATAGGTACACCTCTACAGGCTGGCAGTAATTGAAAAGTTTAACAAATTGCTGATTATATAGTGGTGTGAAGCTACGAAAATAATTATCGATAAAGTTTTCTCCAATTTCTTATGAACTTATCGAATTTTTTTGGTCATAGTAGACGTTTTACAAGCAAGTGGTGTTGCTTTGATAACAAATACATAAATATGTTTGGATCGTTTGAAACGTTCAAGTGTTTTGATAATATATTTTGGAATAATCTGTATCAGTTTAAAAAAATATGAACCTGCAATTCTTTAGTTAGTAGAATAAATAAAGCAGTAGCCCGGTGTAACATTTGTGATTCAAATAATAGATCCCTCCACCCAAAGGTGAAAATCCTTTAAATAATCGGAGACGAGAACTTTCAGTGGTGTTGAGGGAACGATTTCGTTTGGTGAACATTGCACTTGATGATAAATAATTGTCATTTACGATTAAATTGGCATCAACGTTGTATGGCAAATAGTGGAAATCTAACGGCCATTCCCATAGAAGCGCTTGTTCGGAGTAGTGGTTGCTTTATTCGTAACCAAGAATATGTCACTAACAGATTGTCAACTGAGTCTAGTGTAGATTTCTATGTCGAGACCAATGTATTTATACCGACAGACATGATTTGTTATCAATATGGATTGGGTGAGAAGCAAAAAAGTAAAGGAACGCGGTAAACGCTTTTTTGGTGCGTTTTAGTACGCTGTGGGGTAGAGTGTGGAGTATATATTAAATGGTTTATGATTGCTCATAACTCTTAAACTTCTGATATTTTTTTCCAACTAATATATTGCAAGTATTAATGATAATCTGAAAAACTTTGAGAAATATAAAAAATCCCATTTAATCCATCAAAAGAGTAAAAATTTTCATTATATCGAAAATACCATTTAGCGTGAAACTTATTATACATACTTGCCTGTACAAGTAACTATACCAATGTAAACGTCAACCTGGTATCGTATGTAAGCCAAAACGGAAGTTCTTACAGAATACAGTGCAAAATCGACCAGCATACAATGAAACATACCTGGTGCACCAAGCACATTCATTGAAATAAATATATCCCTCGACAACAAATTTCACACCAATGCAAATTGAAGTTGAAACAAATGTGCTATCCACCACTAATGAGCTTAATTTAGCGATTCAACAACCAAATAAAAAAAGATGAATCAGTTATTACCGATGAACCCAACACGATCGAGTGAACCTCTAAATCTCGATTATAACGAGACACACGATCGACTATGAATCATCGTTTTATGTAAGTGGCCAGACTTCGATAAGTACCAAAACTAGTTCACCTAGAAAATTCTAGCTATAACCAATATCTGACGACATACTGGAAATTTATGGCAAATCTGGTAGCAGATTAAAATTATGATTTACGAGCAGTCCAACCATGAAAATTGGAAAATGTCTAATAAATTACGACCCGATATTCATCATCGTGTAGATATTTAACAGAATATGTAGTATGAATTTTGTTTTCCTCTGTTGTGCATATAATATTTATTCATCAATCGATTCAGATGCAAAACTTTACCTAGTCAATTTAAATAACGTCTTAACCATTTAATGTGTTCATTTCCACAATAATGACTGGAGAATATTGGAATTTTGTGTATTCAACTCAATAACTTTTTTTGCGTCGAGAAATGACAGTTCGGCCCGATGATACGAATTCTACCATGAGATCCAGTGATACAATACATAGAGCAGGCGTCTTCAACCTTTTTTAGTGCAAGGGCCAAACATCGATTTCACATCGTCCGAAGGGCCACAACTTTTCACGAAACTTTACCACCTTATCAATAAAATAAAAGACATACATAATTTCAAATTTCAATAATCTTTATTGGTTAATTAAAGTCAATCTTCATTGGTTAATTAAAGTTAATCAATGTGATTTTTGACACTGTTTATTTTTTACAAGTGTGTCAATATTTGTTTTCATTTTTGTGGTTGCAACCCGCAGACTACCTTCCAGATGTGCATCTGTAATTCTCGACCTTGTTGTCGATTTCACATACTTCATACGAGAAAAAAGCTGCTCACACACATATGTGCTCCCAAACAATGACATCATTTTCTGGGCATTTTTTCGGATTACAGGAAACGAGTTACATAGAAATCAAAAACACCCATGTCGAACTTGTCTTTCAATTCCGAATTACACTGCAAATCTATAAGCTCCATCTGAAAATTTTCCGGCATGTCTTCAACGGATACACCGAATGGTCGAGCAAATAGACTGATGTATTTTTCATTATCTCTGAAGTCAGAAAACCTCGATTGAAACTCTTTTTTGAGTAAATCTACTGCTTCAACGTATTTATCCACATCTGTACATTCGCAGCTCTTCAGTTTAGGAAAGTGCATATACTCTTTTTTCCATAAATCCAGTTTAAACTCAAATGCCTTCACAGTGTCCAGTAAGTTGTGGATGAGATTTTCTTTTCCTTGTAGTTTTGTGTTCAAATCATTGAGGTGCAGCGTGATGTCTGTGAGAAATGCAAAGTCGCAGAGCCAGTCGGGGTCACTAAATTGAGGAACTGGTTTTCCTTTGGTTTCCATGAAGGAGGCGATTTCCGTCTTGAGTTCAAAAACGCGTTTAAGCATTTTGCCTCTGCTCAGCCAACGAACATCGGAAAAATATGTGGCATCACCATATTCCGCATTAACTTCGCGTAAAAAATTTTGGAATTCTCTGTGGTTGAGGCCACGTGATTTTATGAAGTTCACGGTCTTTACGACCACTTTCATCACCTCATCAATATTTGTGGATTTAGCGCAAAGATTTTGTTTGATGAATGATACAATGGTAATGCATCAAAGGAAGATCGTTCTTCTGTTTTTTAATCAAACCCACGAGCCCTTCATTTTTTCCTATCATGGATGGTGCACCGTCTGTTACAACTGCAGAAAGGTTTGTCAATTCTAAATTATATCGTCTTAGAACTGTCATCAAGCACTCATAAACATCACGTCCTTTTGTAGTTCCTTTCATCGGAAAAAGAGCAGCCATCTCTTCGGTGATGACAAAGTTATTATCAATGCCCCGAATAAACATAGCTAATTGAGCAGTATCGGTTACATCTGTGCTTTCATCGAGCCCAACAGAATAGTATACGAACTTCGACGCACGTTCTTTTAATGAATTTTTTAAGTCTGTCGCTAACTCTTCGATTCTTCTGGCGACAGTAACACCGGATAAACTGACTTTAGAAAAAAGTTGTTTTTGAGAAGGGCACAATACTTCAGCGGCGGCCTCCATACATTCCTTGATAAATTGGCCATCAGTAAACGGTTTTGATTTCAAAGCTATTTTTTCGGATATAATGTAGCTCACCTTCATGTTTGCTTCATTTTCAATGTTCTGCTTTTGAAAACTATCTTGCTGGCGTTGAAGCTGACTCTTCAGAGCTCTCATTTTATCTTGCCGTAACTGTCCTTTGAATGTCTCAAACTTTATTGCATGCTTTGTATCGTAATGTCTTTTTAAGTTGTATTCTTTCATGGCTGAGACCAAACAGACAGGTTTTTGATTAACACTGACAACACAGGTTCTCCGCCAAAGAGTCTCAAAGAGTGGGAGGTTAGGTACGGTTGTAATTAGCTGCGCGCGCTGTAGCCGTTTCTGTACAATCTCAGGGGCGCTATTCTTGACCGTTCGCATCTTTCAAGGTCGTGCGCATCTCATGATTCTGCGAATGAAAATGACTTTTGGTATTCTTGACCATCCGTAACTCTGCGATTATGCGCATTTACAACGAGTGGTGTTTGTTGATCGCAACCGACTTGCGTATGCGATTCAATAGATATTTAATAGGTTATGTTCCTGAATTTTGTATGCATAAGCTGTTTTTGTGAAATATATATAACTCGACACTCAAAGTTGAAATTATTATTATCCTTATATACTTATTATAATACAAGTAATATTATTTGAGGTTTGATAAACATTTTTTGGAATGAATGACCTACAATTTATAGCCAATTTCAAGAATATAGAAAATCAATTTTTGGGAATCTTTCAGAGCAAAAAACGATCGAAAATTTTCCTTATGTTAGTTTCGGATTTTCTTTCATTAATTATTCAAATAACAATCTTTTTTGTTCCATAGAAGCATTTGCTTGCCTCTTAATTTTGGTATTAACATTGACTGTAGAGTTCATTTTTATAGAATGCGTTAATAAACTTAACACATTCGAATAGCTTATTTACATCTCTGTTTACATTCGAAACTTCAACAAAATGTCATTTGTAACGTCAACCAACGTCAGCTGACACTGAATTGCACTGTTGTCAAGTGTATTTGAGCAGTAGAATAATACCATTCTTATGATTTTGCGAAGGGTGCTCGAGAATATCATTTTTAGGAAATGTTCGCAAAGGAAGCATTCGCAGGCTTGCGTATACGTGACGTTGCGAACGATGTCAAGAATAGCACCCCAGAGCGTTTGCGGACGCGGCGCGATGAGGACAGATAGCATATCACTATGGGCGCGATATTTCATTTTTTTTAGCCTCTGGTGGCCGCGGGCCGCAAGGAATTAGCTGGCGGGCCACATGAGGCCCGAGGGCCGCGGGTTGAAGACCCTAGACATAGGGTGTTTTGAAAAAAGGTGACCCCTACTCTAGGACAGAAAAATGGAGTTTGCGTAGTAACAAATGTTTGTAACGCCGTGTTCAAGATAAAGGGTGACGAAAAAAAAATATATTATATATATAGACATTTCTAAATCAATTTTTAAAAAAGTTATGCAATTGTTGATTAACGAACTGTTTTCCTTTCTCCTGTTTTCGTATCCAACAATGGCATTAAGTATCATTGTTGAAAAATTTTTTACATTATTTGTTAAGAAATTGCTTATAAACAAATAGACAAGTTTAATATCGAAAGAAATTTTTTTTCACTACCTATTATGCTTTTTTTCTAAAATTATTTTTTTCATTGTTTATAACTCTTGTATAAAAACGACCCTGATGTCCATTATCGTATCTCGAAAAGTTTATAAGTTATATTAATTTTTTACTTGACAAATCCAGTGTCCAGTACAACTTTTGTATCATGTAATACTTATTTAAAAGCGTTATAAAAAATAGAAAAAAACATTTTTTTAGTATTTTGATATACATATATTGCTGTTTTTGTTATTTTTTCTGGTAAAGAAAAAAAATATAACGGTAGTTAGAATTTGTTTATAACAAATTGTTAAGTTAACAAACAATGAAATTATTGATAAATCTTTTTTTCCATTTACCTATGAAGAAATGCCAATTATGATTTTTAAAGAGAGAATCATTCCTTAACTAATTATTTAAACAATCGAAATATAAAAAAAGGTTATGAACAATAAAAAAATTTCTTTAAGAAAAATACTATTTTTCTAAAATTATTATTATTCCAAGACAACATAATGGTTAAAAAAAATGTGTTTGTAAATATTAAACTAGTCTATTTGTTTATGAACAATTTCTTAACAAATGATGTAAAAAAAAATTTTACAATGATACTCAATGCCATTGTTGGATACGAATAGAGCAATGATATAACATTTGTTTGAAAAAGTTTTTTCAATAACATTTCTTGGACTTTTCATTTTTTGTTAACTTTAAAAAATTATTAAAAACAAAATAATTAACCTCAATGAATTTTTATCTTGTTAAGTATATATATAAGAAGAGCTCCAAAGCCGAATATTTTTAGACTTAAAAAAATTCGTTAATCAACAATTGCATAACTTTTTGAAAAATTGATCTAAAATTTTTTCTCCAACGGTCATAAATTCTTCCAAGTATCTGTATGATACCATAATTTATTTAAATTTACAAATTCATATTTGTTACTATAAAAAAATAATTTTCTGTTGTACGTTGTGTTTAGCGGCAGAGCACCCAAGCCGCAATCGCTGCGCGGAGCCCTATTTTCAGCGTTAAATTAAAACTATCAATAATAGAGGTAGAGTTCCGGGAGCGTGAACTTTTTTTTCGGAAATCTCCTCCTCTTTAAGGACCTTTTTTCCCAATTTCTTAAATATTAATAGTTCACGAGTTATTAACAAAAACCGAAATACCTCTTTTTTTTCATCTTATTTTGTTAATAACAATTGCAATTTTTACTTGCAGTAAAATCCTCGGAACACATTTTTCTAGAGGTCATTCCGGATCCAATGAGCTATTGCTCATATTTTTAGGAGCTTTATCTCTATTTTTCACGGTTTTCAACTTGTAGACCGGACTAATAAGGCGCTAGTTATACGGTTTGTACGAAGTAGTATTGAACATAACATTGGTTGAACTTATTGAACAAAATTGCAGGAGAACTCAACATCATTTAATTTGGCACCAGAAAACATTTCGAAAAATTTGGATTGAGGGCTGTCTTTTCTTGTAATGTTTGACAAAAATCCCGGAAGATCGTCTGGCAAAAGCTCTTGGACTTGTCTGTAATGGGTATAGATGCTGTATATATCCTCCAAGTAGTTAAAGAAGACGTATTCGTTTGTCTTACCATATATCTTATGCTAACTGTTGGATTCTGATCCACTAAATTTAAATCTCTCTAGATGTATTTCCACTGGGTAGGTACCTAACTTTCTGCTAAGAAACTGTTCGGTATAACGCGCTACAGCTGCTCTAGGGTTTCCCAAACACTCGCCTGAGGTTAATAACCACTAACATGTCGGCGTACTCATTTTGATTAACAATATCTAACTTTGAAAATAACGAGTTTGAAACTTCTAATTATTGTTGACTTATCGCCATAACTATCAATAAATGACAGTTTTCCATGGCAAAGAAAATCAAGATATATCCGTTGAAATTAATTTTGGTGCAACGTTACAAGAAAGAAGAGCCCTCCGTCCCAATTTCTTAACATCTCTCCGTTTCATCAATGACGTCTTATTTTCACGACAAAAAATATTTCATTTATATAATACTTTCTTATTATTATTAATAATTGATAACTTTATCATTACTTCACACCAGCATCGGATATTACTTCATAATTTTTAAATCAAAATATTCCGAAAACGGTACACATTATCGAATTTTACCAAGAGTACCTTTTTGGTGTGAAATTGAATGATGTTGTTAACTTGGAATTTTGATTGGTGAATCTAACCTTAAGAAAGTTATGTTCAATACTACTTGGTACGAATCGTGTAACTAGCGCACTCTATGAAAGTCATATAAACGAATTCATGGGATGTATCAGCTTCCAAAATATATCCGTATAAAATTGCATTACCTACAATGTTTTCAGTAGTTTCGGCAAAATCGTAAGAAATGGGTATACACTTTTTTTCTTCAACACCCTTTATCTTGGATACGGATGGCGTTAGGGAAACTTTTTACAAAGCAAATCCCAATTATTTTTCAGTTTTCTACCTTTTAACTTTTTTTTTAAACAGTTACAAACAAACAAACAAATTTTTTATAAACGCCTCTAATTTCCCAATTAAAAAATAAGTATTTTCTATGATATTCTTCTTCATTTCTTATTTAAGTATTCAATCTTCTGATCTTAACATAAGTTCCAGTTCTATGATACGTATATATTCAGTATGGAACATGGGTTTGTTGTTCTCAATGAAAATGTGTGGTGGATATAGGGCAGATATTTTCCGATAACTGACTGTGTATTTTTATGATCCAAAACTTGACTTGCACTTTCTATGGCGTTTTTGTCAAAGAATGTCAAATTTTGCAAATATGTGAAATCTATGGAAATAAATGAAATCTCACTATACACCCTCACAACAGTTGTTCTATGTTACAGTATAACCAACATCTCTTAATTCTACCAGCAACTATAATGAGATTTCCGGGATTACACACACATTGCTAGTGATAGAGTTCGACATTCTGCTCAATCCACAAAAATTAAACTCACCTGATTATTTTTTGACGTTACTTAAAACCAATTAAATGCTTCTTTATTTGTCACAATGGTAAGTTTCAACCAATTATGTCATTATTATAGTGGGAATAAATCTCATGTGATTATTCTCGGAAAAATCACTGTGGCTTTTATTTGCCTAGCAAGTGTCCGATAGTTGCCAAAATATTTTTTTAAATTGCGTTTTTCATTGCGCTGATTTGAATTGTTAATTCTTTCAATATATTCACAATGTGTCAACGATATTTTTGTATACTGTGATAATTAATTAAATTAAATTTTTCAATAATTTTATGATAGTTTCATTGATCTTTTTTATTGTAAAAATTTGTGAATCAAAAAATAATCTAGTCAAATATAACTCGCGAGTTCCATTAATTAAGAAATAATTTTACAGATTTTGTTCAAATTTCATTTGGAAATAGCCACTCGAGCCCAGCGGGCTCTCGTGACTATTGCCTGGCAACAAGTTTTCAAAATATCTTTCAAATTATTTCCAATTTATTATCACTCTCTTGTTATATTATTTTATTACTGATAATTTTGGCGTGGTGGTCGAGTTCAGTTGCAGCTATAGTCATCACTGTATATAGCATGGCCCAAGAGGAAGGAGTAAACTTATTATTTCGTAAACTGGTGATTTTAGGGGCAAATGCTAAAATCTGTTGATTTTTATTTTCAAATGGTCGCTTCGTCACAACACTTTTTCATTTTTTTAGTCCCCTATGTGAGCGTGATATTGTCATCAATGAAATTTTCGAATAAGTTTGTCTTGCAATACAATAATTGGAAGTGCGATGGCGCACCATCTTGCTGTAGACACTAGTTACACTAGACACTAGTTTGAGAACAATCAATTTAATTCTTCGAGGAGTAAAAAGCTCTGCATAAATTCTAAATATCTATGATTCAAGTTGTCTCTGAACATTATGACCCTAAAACCACATTATCTTAAAAACTTTTATTTATAAACGTTGGGTCTGTTGTTAATGTCCATTAGAATATCACAAAATACAACTCATTTATCAAAATCATCCTCTTTTAGCGTTTTGAGAACTGTTCGATGGCCAACCTGATTGTCTAAGGCTACTTGCTGTTGACTGGTTTGGAGATTATCTTCGAAAGCTAGCAGAGCATCTAGTTTGCTTTTTTACTACCTTTAATGAGGTTTACATGACCCGTTTATCTAAATTGTTTGCCTCTGTGGACTGTGTGATTAGTTTTTGGTTGGAACATTTATTAAAATAAATAACGGTACTTCTTTCTGCGTACAAGTTTTCTCCTCACAACCAATTGTTATGAGAATTTCAGTTTTTCAATTAACAAACACATCGTAACAATACTTTATAAATTGAAGATGAACAATAATCTGTTTTCGTAAGTAATATCATAAGGACATCTAATTTTTCCGAAAAAAATCGAACAAACACGTTGCTAAGTTTTTATTCCAATAAGAAGCCGGACGCTGGTGGCAACAAAAATCCGAGTCGAAGACAAATATTTTTGTACCTGCAAAAATGCATTTTATTGAAATAATATCACTTTGCATTGGGCAAGACTATGTCATGAGTAACAGATTATTCCGTATAGCTTACAAAACTACGACTACCTGCTGGGGGTTTCAGTCTCAAATCAATCATGTTGGCATGAGTCAAAACAAAATATTTTGGAATTAAGAATTCATAGATTTGAAAGCATCTCTGATTTTATTTTCCGCTACGTACGAATGTACCCAAAACCGGCTTGTTAGTTACGCTATTAATGAGTACGTATTAAGAAAAAGCAATGGGTGAATTATGTCGCCAAATAGTTACAACAGAATAATTATAAATTTAAACAATTATAGGTTCACATCGGATTAGAGAAGATTAATAGACCAAGGGTAATTGTATTATAATATACTTAATCGGTATAATAAAATTTAAAAATTTCTGACCTACGGCACGTCGCAAAACAATTCGTAACACTGAGAAATATCCATTTATATCCACTTATAGAAAACTTGATTATTGGTTGACTCAATACATATTTTTAACTTGAAGTTGAATCGTATTAAGTGATTGACTGTAATTATTCGCGAGAAGATTGATTGACTTATATTTTTCTCATGACATCATCTCTTTTATTAAAACAATTTTACAATAATTGAAAGTGTAACAGTTGCACTTCCGTGCGTGACTACTGTTACTAATTCTATAATAACACATTGATTTCGACATGGAATTATAAGCGTTGCAAACACTAAATTCTGTTTTTCATACATTGTAGTTAAACAATTATGATGTTTAAAGTATTACTACTAGCATTAAATGGAGTGGTAACATGAATTACATAAACATTACTGTTTTGTTGGAATCAATCATTTAAATTTAGACTGTGACTATTGACTATTCGACATGCATACGGCTTGGTTGAAAACTTCGCACAATAAAAAACAAATAGGTATAATTCTAAAAATGTCTTTATGTTTCAGCATTTTCTTGAAAGCTCTATAAACTTGTTACAGGTCAACCACTCGATCGATATGCCAAATTGTACGATCACTATGTAGAAAAGTAAATGTTAGGATTTACTCTACAGCATCAGAATCCATTTTATATTCCAATAATACTACTTTCAATTGCTATTTTCATTTGATCCAAATATCTTCTTTTAAATCTTGAGTAACTGATCTCCAGTAGTTCATGTTCCAGCCTTTCTAAGTAACTTCAATTCCCTATAAATATATGTAAGTAGAGAATATACCACACAAGTAATGATGAAAAGCAGAGTCAGTCACAGAATATAAAATATTTGGTTTTAATAATATAACATATTTCATTTAAATTTCCTCATTTCATTTGACACCTGTCGATCGAAATTTATCCATTTATAATAAGAATAATCAGAATTATTACACTTTGTTTTCCAGCTAAGAGTAGCGTTGTGAATTCAAGTTGGCATCTCTGCTGCTTAGTGATTGTTCAGATTACCACCCGTTTCACACAGCTTTTTTGATACAACTGATAATATATGTCAGTTCTGTGTTTATTTACAAAAAAATATCTATTCCCTCAATCTTCACACTTTCTTGCGTTTGTTGTTTTATTTTCAACAAACTATCATATTCCAACCAAGTCAACTGCTATTTCTATTATTTAAGAAACAAAATTTATAGACCATGCTTCTTTTGATTGTTTCTGAGATATGAATTTTTAAGTAAAAGCTTATTTTTGTTCAATTTTTCCATCAAGTTTCACTACATTACAGTACAATATTATGGTATTTTTGGGATCAAAGCTTTTGCTTACTTTTTGTTTGTGCTATAAACAAGCCTCAAAAGTTATAAAAGGATAATCTAAACATATATTTGCTTTTCCTGTATACTTATTTTTCCCCAAAATTATTAACAAATTTGACACAAACTACTTATACAGAGTAGCCCAAAAGAATGAAATCGGCCAATTATCTCCTAAATTACTAGTCCTATAATTGTACAAAATTTGGGGTACACCTATTTCGGGATACCTACGCAGATTTGATATTTGCAATGTTGTCATATTTGCCGTTTCCTTTATATTATTGGTAACTTTGGTGTCCCAAATCATCACCCTGTATTAGGGCATTATTGAAATCTCCCATTCAATACGAGTTCACCCATATGTAACACTTACGATTTTATTATATAAGTGAAAGAAGGTCTTGAATACATAAAACAATGCAAAATAATCATGTAAATTTGAAAAAATTTCAATGTTTTGATGTAGAATGCTGTGATTTTGTTAATTTGGCAATTCTTCATCGGAGGAAATTCAACGTCAGATAAATATTAATTTCTACTTAGAAATGAAATTGTACCTGCTCTGAGAAACTTGGTTAGAGTCAATTTTAATCAGATATGATTTTAGCAAGCTGAAGCTCTAGCTTATTCTGGTGTTAATGTTCGGATTTATTTAGATGGGATATTTCTCGGACGATGGATTGGTAGACGGTGTAGAATCGAATGGCCTCCACGTTCACCCGACTCCAATCCGATAATTTTTATTGGGGATCAGATTACGAATAGGCGTTGCCAGACTTATGTTTTATGTTTTTAGACCAAAGTTACTAATAATATAAGATAAACGGCAAATCTGGCAACATTGCAAACATCGAATATAAAATCTCCGTACCCTAAAATTGGTGTACCATACTGCGATTTATGTCAGCCAGGAAGGCACCAGGAATAGACGGGATCACCAACAGGGCGCTGAAAAACATGCAGATAAAAGGAGTAATGCACCTCAACAACATAATCAACGCATTACTAAGGATGAAGTACTTCCCAGCAAGTTGGAAAAAAGCCGAAGTAATCATGATTAAAAAAATGGGAAAATGTCCGACTTTCCCACAAAAGCATACCAAAAAAAACAAAACAAAAAACCGTGTGTGTGGATGAGTGAGGCGTGTCCAAAATGAGCAAGCACTGTTTCATCTGCGCACGCACAAAAAAAAAATTAAAAAAAAAAACCAAAAAACCAAAAAAAAAATCAAAAAACACAAAAATCACCGGGGTGGACAAGAAAGAACACTGCGAAGAGGAACTCCCCAATACGGGGTCCCCGCACTTCAAACAAGATAGGAGCTCGGGGACACCTGAGGGGCCAGCTCTAAAGAAGTGCGACGGATCACTCATGTTATGGCCGGTTTCACCAAGGCGGGTGGAACAGACTTTGACATGAGGCGGCGAAAGCACACACACACAAACGAACCGACATAATGGAGAAGGACAAGGGAACATAGCCACCAGAGCTACCCCTTAACATGGAAAGACATCCCTGACGCCTGACGGGGGGAAAGGGATACGCGATCGCGATGAACGAGTGAGGTCCCGCCGGAAGTGGCAGGGGGTGGATGGAAGGTTCTACTTAGCATCAACCCGCGGCCCATAAGCCCGGGGGTGGATGTCTTGTGGGACGGGTTTTCTCACGCGCACGTGTGTGTGTGTAGGTGTACCATAAATTTTATACTATTGGGACTAACAATTTACAAGATACTTGGCCGTTTCCAGACTTTTCAGCCACTCCGTATAACCATACATTTTTCACAATAATGTGACATTTGTTTACTATTTTCATGGCCTGTGGCCAATGATGATTTAATATGTAGACATGCCTTGACCCCTTATTGGCCACGACAATTGCTAGCTGTACAATACATGTTTGTCATTTGCAATAGTTTTTGACATACATAAACCTATTTTTCATCTTTAGAGCTGCTATATATACTATATTTTTTTATTGTTGAATCATTTTACCTATTTGAAGCACGCCTCAGCGTATTTAAATCGAACTTTAAAACACGGGCGTATTTTAAAGTTACCATGGCAACATCAACAACTCGAGAAACGAAGTCTAAATGACAATTATTGATCTGACAGGAGTACTTTGTAACGTCAAAACCTTTATTCGAACAATATTTAACAATGTCAATTTCATAAATGAAAATGTGAATTACAGTTGGTATTGTTTAAGATATTAACATTTCGATTTTTCAAATCGGAGGAGATGGTATTTAAATCAATAATATTCACATTCTCAGAACTCAATTAGGTTAAGCTTCCATCAAAATGCAAATTAGTTGATGTTTTCCTCATTTCCATGACAACGCAATTCAAGCATTTTTTACACTATTAGTTCTTATTTCCATTTCTTATTGTTGTAGTAGGGATAAATACCAGTATTTATGATGTCAAAGTGCACCAATGAAAAAAATAGCGTAAAGTAGTCGTAGATAACTGGTCTCTAGAACACTTGCTCTATTTCGAGCACTCCGGCTCCGCAGTCGTGCTCGAAAAATCGGGCGTGTTTTATAGACCTTAATATCCACTTATACTTTAATACACTATTATACCATAAAACTACAAATAGATTCAAAAGTTTTGCATCACCCTAAATCTCCGAAAAAAAAAATGTGTTCATTATAAATGGATCAGAGATTGATCAAATAATTAGTTTCAATAAAAAAACGTGTATATTTGTCAAAAATTTTTATTATCCAATAATAAACTTGCTTTAAACATAAAAAGTATTCTTAGAAATTAAATAAATTAAATACAAATTGATTCTTTTTAAAGAAAAGGTTGAGTGAGAACCTGCATGAGAACTTTTAATAAAGAGTATTTCCACCTCTAGAATTTATGCAAGCTTGAAGTCGCCTGCCCATGCTGTTTACCAAATTATTGATATTCTATTGAGGAATATTTCGCCATTCTTCTTGGGCCGCATGAACAAGCTCTTGTACACTCCTGGGTGGATTTCTGCGTGCTGCCACTACCCTGGCAAGCATGTCCCAAGCATGTTCTATGGGATTCATGTCAGGAGATAGGGCAGGCCAGTTCAAACGATTGATCCCTTCAGTTTCAAGATACTTATTCACAGCTCTGGTCCGATTAGGTCCGGTGTTATCGTCCATGAAAACGAAGGAATTGCCAACAGCTGCGCGCCATAGTCTCACGTGAGGATGTAGAATCTCTCTGAGATACCTATCACCAGTCATCGTTCCCTCCACATGAATTAATTTTGTGCGATTATTTAACATGATACCAGCCCAAAACATTAGCACTTCCTCCTCTGAAGGGCGGCACGGGGCAAGCTGAGCAACTCTCGTTGGATCCCGCCACACACGTATTCGTTGGCTATCTTGTACCAAACAAATCCTTGTCTCGTCGGAAAAAAACACCGAATTCCAAAATTCTTCAGACAAGGCCGCGTGTTCTTGAGCCCACTGTAGTCGGCGAACTCTGTGCTCAGGTTGTAGTCTGGGCACTCTTATTGGTCGGCGACACTTCAAACCTGTCGCAAGTATTCATCTTCGTAATGTCAAGATCGATACTTGAACTCCCAACGCATGTCTCATATCTCTATGGAGTGCTGGTATTGCCATGGTCGGGTTTCTTCGGATAGTTAAGAGAATAAAGTAGTAACACGCCTTCTACCGCTTCTAGGTCTATCACGGAGAGAATTGGTCTGGAGATACCGGTTCCATACACGAGACACATCACTTTGCCAAACGCCAACTCTGTTTGCCACGAACCTTTGAGAATGACCTTCTTCAACTAAAGCCACTATTCTTGCACGGTCAATCAAACTTATGACTTGACGATTCATGTTTGCACTTAAAATCGTAAAAATCAAAGGCCTTGAATGTTAAAATGATCGCACTAAAAATGTTATCTTACAAAAAAAAACTGTAAACATCTGTATATTGCAAAAAATATGGAACATATTGAAATGGTAAACATTGATAAACAAGCCAACAAAAAAATTGTTAGCGCAAAAAAATTCCTTCGCATCCGAAGAAGGTGATGCAAAACTTTAGAATCTATGTGTATATCAATGAAATGTCTCGTTTGTCAATAGGAATACTTTTTGACGGTTAGTGTAAAGAAGCTAGCACTATACCTTGTATGCAAACTAGGAGAATGTTAGGAAACCTCAGTAACACCACTAAAAGCTACTTTCAAATATTGGATATGACGTGTTCCGGAAAGGTCTTGTTCAGACTTTTTGAGCTAATTGACAATTACTTAAGAATGTATTGTATAGCTAGAATGTATGTATGTAGCCAATGAGTGGCACCTTATCCAACGATGCGTTGGTAGTACCTGGGTCTATTACCGTGGAGTCTAGCTCCTGTAGCTATGTCATGTCTGTGTACCACACCAACGTTTTTTCCTGACTGCATGCTTCCAACCCATCTCCCATCTCCCAGATCAGGATGCGGGAAATTGAAGAATGGCTTCCATCGGCGCCGTCGTGCTTCTTCTCAGCGCACCCGTTATGCACAGACAGACAAGTCTCTGAAGTTTTAATAGCTCCAGTTCGGATTTCAGCTGATCTGTTTCTGGTCACCAAACTAAGGCTCCATAGGTTACTTTGGGTCTCCACACAGTTGTGTACAGCCAATTCACGATCCGTGGATCCATTTATTGAGTCCCCATGTGTTTACAGTCACCTGTTCAAAAGCCGTTAGAGCCATTTTCCATTGTCGCTTTTGTCATGTAGGTGTGAATTCCAGGTAAGTTTTGCATCCAGAATTCTACTGAAATACTTAACCTGGCTTAGACGCAGCTGCACGTAGGAGAGTCTTGGAAGTTCTAGTTCCTTAAGCTTCCGTTTTCTAGTGAAGGGAATAAGCGCAATTTTTGCATGGTTCTCCTTAAGACCTTCTTCCCCACAGCCAATTTCCATCGTTTCCAGAGCTTGTTGCATCAGCTCCGATATGGCATTAGGATATTTTCCAGTACAACTATTGTTAAATAATCTGTATACCCTGGTGATATATAGATCCCCTTTCAGTTCAATTCCGTCTATGACGACGTCCTACAGCTGTGATAAGATCACTCCCTGTGTGTATCCCTCCATTATCGATACTCCATGCTGTTCTGTCGCAAAGCCTGTTTTTCGTCCATCGGCATGTGATGTCACCTGCTCCACGCCTTGCGAAAGCAGCCATCATGGAATCCGAAAGCTTATTCTTAATTTCCTTGGACATCCTTCTAGACACCAGTTGGTGCGAAGCTGTTTCACTTGATTTTTTTGATTGATATAGACAAGACAAAATAAGCGATACGCCACCTACAGTTTTATTTTGTAACCTTCCAGTGGGCCATTAATGTTTTGTTTACATATGTGATTCATACGTTGATTTTACGGTTTCTGCTTGTAGTTGATGTTTTAAAGTCGCATATTGATAAAAAATTGTTTAATTTATCAAAATGAACCATCACTGTTGCGTTCCTCTTGGGTAAGAGTGAATAAAGAACTTAGTTTTCATACATTTCCCCAAAAGGACAACGTGTTTTGGTAGAAACTAAATTAGGAAAACTAAAAATTGGTAAACCAGTTACAAGGAATATGAAAGTATGCTCCCTGCATTTTATAGATGATGATTATTTTCATCGAGGTAAGCACGAACCACACTATGCGATTTTAGGTTATGTTAATGGGGATAATAGTTTACAGATTTCAATTCCAAACAAAAAAGGTTTTTGAAAAAGACTGCTGTGCCTTCCATAAACCTTCCTGTTGGATCTAGTACTTCAAAGGAACAACCTGAATGTTCTAGTAGTAGAACTGGAAGGTTGAGACAAAGAAGTAAGTACTTGTTGCTGATGAAGAATGTTCTTATTGTGAAAAATCGACCCTGCTACACCTTCAACTGCTTCTCAAGAACTATTGCAGCTTCTTCAGGGGCAGCCAGATTATAATGGGCCCAAAACTTTCAAAGATTTTTAAGTGCAAGTGAATACTCCCTAAAGTGTCTACTTTGTGTGATCGGTTAATTACAGTTGAGAATCACTCATTAAAATTTAGAATGTGCTTAAATAAATTTTAAGATAGGTTACCATTGTATTGTATGTCAGGATCTCCAGGTGTTGTATGTTAGGGTCCTTTGTGAGCAACTTAAATCGTTATATTAAAACTACATGATTCACTGGGATGATGTTTTATTTGTATAACTTAACTACTTACACTAATTATGACTAGGGCTGTACTTAAGCCTGTCATATGAATAATATAAATGAACTATACTATGGATAATTATTAACAATGAACTACATATCTGAATAATGTGAATGAATATGAGAATGCCCCCTTGTATACTGCATCAGCATAGGTATTGATGTTTTTTTTTTATTCATATTTTCCGTTTTCTTGGATCAAGTACTTGGCAGTTTTTACAGCCTCGGCTATAGTCTTGGTAGCTCCTAAAATATAAAATAATATAATAATTCTGAATTTTCTATATTTCAACCATTCTGTACTATTTTGTGATGCTTTCATTATCGAATCATTATCTTCGAAACACAATGATTGAAACATTTCATTGTAACAATTTTTTAAAGTAACTTTCTTTGGAAATATCTCCATCATTACAATTGATTGTGAAGCTTTGTCCAGTATTTTGCTTATATACCTACCTGTATTAACTTCCTCCAAAATATCCATATCAGTAAAATGTCTTCTACCAGCTCTAAAATAGATTTGGTTAAAATCTGCAAAATATAAAACTTCACACTTATACCTACGTTTTGAAATTGCTGATTCAGGTAAGTCAGCACAAAAAAAGTTTAATACTTCAGAGCTGTTAATTTCAATATTGCATGATAATAGTTTATTCTTAATCAATTAAAAATCTTTACAATCAAAATCAAAACAGAGAAAACGAATGATAAGAATAGTATACTCGATAAGTGAGTGAACACTTGTTTCGAGTAGAAATATTAGAATATTGAGGATTTGTTACATTATTATGAATAAACAAAAAAAAAATAATACATAAGTAAATAGCAAAAAAGAGAAAACAAATAACTTACATCTAACATCTTACATGCAATATCCAACTTTTGACATTTCACAATATACACACGAGTAAATGAAAACAATAGGAGAAAAGAGAAAAATTTAGGATTATTTGCAGAGTTTGCATATACTACATTCTTATTTCTATATAATTATGTATATCATGCCTAGATTTCTGTAAAATATACAACTTCAATTTATTTTTAAATATATGCACGTTGGCTAATAATTTTAATGATTCCGGTAACGAGTTGTATAATTTTGGGGCCAGGTAAGTATAAGACTGTTGGGCGATCGTTTTTGTCATATGAGGTACCGGGTAATGTGTTTTCTGGCGGGTATCATAGGAGTGTAGCGATGTTGGGAATGAGTCCTTTGCCTTGCGAAATTTATTAAGTATACAATAATAGAACAATTGTCTTATATCCATCACTTTAGCATCTATGTACAACTGATCAGATGAATATTGGTATGGTTTGGATAGAATGACCTTTAGAAAACGTTTTTGTGTTATCTCCAATAAGTGCATGTGAGTTTTGGATGCAGCTCCCCATACCACTATTCCATATCGAAGATGACTTTGGACGAGAGCATAGTATAAAAGTTTTAAGGAATGTTCAGGTAGTAGTTTTTTTAAACACTTTATTTTATATAGTATTACTTGTAACTTTTTTACAATTGATTTTATATGTTCTTCCCACCTAAGATGTGAGTCGATTGTAACACCCAAATACTTAACATTATTCACAGCCTGAATGGAGTAGCTGCTATCATCCGCAATGATATTTATATGGTTAAAAGTAGGTAATCCAGATTTGTTACAGCTAAACGGAATATAGTTTGTTTTATCTAAATTTACTGTAAGTAATTTATGTGACAACCACTTGTTTATATGCTTAAAATCATTTTCTGCTTTTTCCTTAAGCTCATCCCAGGCGTTAGCGCTATAAAAAATAGCTGTATCATCAGCGAAACCAATAACGTGGCCGGCGGTGCCTAATGAGAAAATATCATTTAGATAAATATTAAATAAAAGTGGTCCCAGGACTGTGCCTTGCGGTACCCCAAACTGAACTTTCCTGGATTCGCTAAAGACATCATTCATGTTAACGCATTGATGCCTTCCGAGTAGATACTCTTCAAATAATTTCAAGCAAATACCTCTAATACCTATGTCTTCTAGCGAGCGGAGGAGGGAGTTGTGGTGGACGGTATCGAAAGCCTTAGATAGATCTATAAAAATGCATAAGCAGGGATTGTTTTCATTAAAAGATTTGGTAATTTTTGTTGTTAGATCTAAAATCGCATCTTCAGTTGACGTTCCCTCTCTAAAACCAAACTGCTGTTTAGAAAGTATTTGATATTTATCGAGGTACGAAATTAATCGTTTCTTGAGGGCCTTTTCAAATATTTTTGAGAGATGAGGTAGTAAAGAAATTGGACGGTAATTTGTAATGGTGCTTTTGTTTCCTTTTTTATACACTGGGATTATTACTGATTTTTTAAAACTTGAGGGCCATACGCCATGTTGAAAGCATTCATTAATTAAAAATTTTAATGGTTCAACTATGTACTCCGCTACTGATTTGATTGTTTCCGCTCTAATATTATCTTCTCCGGTGGCTTTTTTACTCTTTAAATCATGGATGATTGTGAGCAACTCACTGGAATCAAGCGGCGTTATAACAAACGAATTACAGGTTCGTTTCCTAGTTGGTACGTAATTTATATCTTTTTTAATATTATTAGCTAAAGTTGTGCCTATTGTGGCAAATATTTGATTAAACTCATTAGCAATACTTTTTTTATCAGTAATTAATTGGCCGTTATAATTGTAAACAGAATTTGTAGAGTGTTTTGTTTTCTTCTTTTTACTAATATTATTTACTATGTCCCACAAATTTTTTGGATTATTATTGTTTTTATTGAGCTCCATATTGTAATAGTTGTATTTGGCTTTTACTATCAAAGAATTCAGTTTATTTTTGTAAGTTAGGTATTGCGTTTTAAGTTGTAGATTACTGGGATGTTTTTGTAGCTTTTTAAACATTTTATTTTTTGTATTGATAGATTTAAGCAATGCGTTAGTTAGCCAGGGTGCAATTTTTGTGTGTTTTCTTTTTATTAGTCGTTTTACTGTACAATCACAAATTGTGTTGCTAAGTATTGATACAAACTTATTGGTTGCAGTATCTGCGTTGTTTATATTGTAAATTGGATCCCATGATATATTCTTTAAGACATTTCTTAATTTATTTATATTAATACTTTCAGCATAATGCTTCTCATTTATACATGGTGCATTCTTGGAGTTCAGCATTACCTGCAAGATATTAGTTGCATGGTCAGTTATATTAGTCTGGATGGAACTTTATTTGCCAAACAAGGCATTTCTTTTACAGGTACTGGTTTGTATTCTTCCCTGGTAATTACTTTTTGGGCTGACCAAGCACATTTCAACTGTGTTTGTGAAATATTTTCCAAACTTTGTATATCCTCCCTAAAACACAAAGCATAAAAAAGAAATATGTATAAAATAAGGAAAAAAAATCGATTTTGTTTGATAGTGCTTTTTTGGTTTTGGTAACTTAAACACCTTGTACATTTAATAAGAAACGCTGAAATATGCTTGCACCACTTTGTCCAGCTTTACAAGAGCAAACCATTAGTTCAATGTGTGACCTCTCATTATCTATTTTAAATCGTCCCTCGATTTTATGGGGTTCCTTCTCCAATGCCGATGACTGAAGGCACAAGGCAATAATATTAACTACTGTTGTTGTGGATTTCGTTTCACCCGCTAATATTAGATGTCCAGCATTTAAAACGTGTTCACCTTCGTAAACGCATTTTTAATTTTCGGTCCCTTCTAAATACTTCATGTAATCCACAATACTCAGCCTAATTTCACTCATCTGCAAGTAAAAATAGTATTATGTTTTAAGGTTAATGTAGTAGATAGGGTAAACATACCTTTGCAAACAGACCTAAAACTATACACTAACTATAAAAATGTTAAATGAATTTATCTAACACGACACACTAAATACTTAACACAACATCGATCAAAACACCAACACTAACAAAATACTTTTTGTACAACTGTCATTAAAAGTGACACTTTTAATGATAGCAAACAATGTTAAAAACGATTGTTTACATAGCAGCGTGTAAAAAAAACTTTTAACACTAGTGTTAAAAATATTTTTAGCACGCTGCTATGTAAACGTCTGCCATTCACAACAATCTTTTGATTATTTGAATACTAAAATGCATTTTGAATTTATTGTCATTGCAAATTCGCTCGTTTCATTATCAAAATAGGGAAGTTGTACAAAAAACATTGTATGGTATTTGTGTTAAAAGTGATTTTATTTTGTTCGTGAAATTGTTCAATTCGCTCCGCTCATTTCACAAACGTTTTCACTCACAAAATAAAACCTCACTTTTAACACTCATATCATAAATAACTATTAACACACTTAAAAAACGAAAAATATAACACCTAAAATTCAGGAAACTCCTACGCTATGTCATATGAAAACGAATGTAAACAAACTATCAATGGCCCAGTGGAGGACGAAAAAGTGACCGGTAGAGGCGCTGGAGTCTAGCCTTTTTTCGCCTATAGGCATGATGGTTATAATGTATTATAGTGGCCTTCCAGTGAAAAGGTTTTCTTTAAGATGCCTATCAATAAGTTTTGTCAGAAGTGAATTGGTAAATTTCAGTACTAGTTATTTGGATATAATATTGGTGAGGAAAAATTCAGACTATAAACTACAAATGCATTTCCAGGTGGTCTTTTTCATGAATATGTTTAAATATCATTCAATTTTTTGTCAAAAAATACATATGAGTAGTGTGGTTGTCCATATTCGTCACTAAAAATAAATATTCAGGGATTTTTCTTCGATTTTGTGGTTTCGCAGAGCTTGAAATCATTTTAAAAACGGCTCAAACAACGGAAAGCCTCGATTTTTTAGGAACTACTGTCTGTCAGTATCCAGTGGATGAAAAGAAAATACTTGAACTGCAAGGAGAGTTTTGAACTTCTGGAACAATTAACCAATACTAGAACTCCATACATTCTCCTAACATATTTTAATTAATTAATATTGAACTTATTTCGTGAGTCAGGTAAAATCTTATATTGTTCATCAAATGAATAGAAAACAAGAAAATCGGTCTAAAACCTCTTGATGGTACCGTCCGTCTCGGGATCAATGACTTTCAGCTGATGTAGTGAATTGGGCATTTTGTCCTCTGTTAAACCTTCACATTAGGGTATCTGACTTAACGTAACCACTCCTACTTCAACTTCAATTGTGCCTTAATTGTACTTTCCCCTTTTTGGAAAGTTTCATGTGAAATACAAATTATTTGATATTCATGCTAATCTATACAGTGCTATTCAAAAGTCGCCTCCCCCCTCGTATCTTTCTTATACGAATGGTAACAGGTCTGGTGACGTAATAGTAATAGATGACGTCACAGTGCCACTCTGGCCAATAATTTTAAATAGGACCTCAAGGCAAGTGATATCTCGTTTGAAAGGCATTGACATTGGCTACATAGCCATGTTAATTTTGTTTGGGTTTAAACTAATTTTAACGGATAAATTAAATGAATACTAAAATTATTGAAATTATTTTTTTAAATTTAATTAATCAAATATCAAAATATTATAGCTAGTGTTCGAAATGTGCTCCGTATACTTCCTGACAGTAATACATCCTATTAGTAAACTCTTGTCGTACTCGTTCGAATGTGTCAGCTGAAATTGCATTGCATTCTTCAATAATTATTTCTTTTAAAACGCCAATGCTATCTGGTGCCGTAGAATAAACGTTGAATTTCAAGTAACCCCATAGAAAAAAATCTAATGGTGTCAGATCTGGTGACCGAGGTGGCCATTCTATAGGACCTCGCCGACCGATCCATCTACCTCGATATTCTTCATCCAGGTAACGTCTTATTGCGCCATAATAATGTGTAGGAGCACCATCCTGTTGAAATGTTATTTCCAGATGGCCGAATTCATCTGGATTATCTTCCAGAATTTCAAGAATTAACGGCTCAATTTATTTTGTAACGACTCCAGATACACTTCACCGCTTAAATTTGAATTTAGGAAGACAGGACCAACTAGGTGGTTTCCCAAAATACCTGCCCAAACATTGACTTTTTCTGGAAATTGGGTATGTTGTTCAAGAAAGGTGTGAGGATTTGTGTCACTCCAATACCTTAAATTTTGTGTATTCACATTTCCATTGAGGCAAAAAGTACTTCCGTCACTGAAACAAATTGTTTTTGTGTAATGTGGGTTTTGACTAATTTTATTTGTCATACATTCCTAGAATTCGAGTCTTCTGTCAGGGTCGTCATCCGAAAGGTGGTGCACCATTTTTAACTTGTATGGATGAAATTTATTTCTAGCCAACACTCTCTGTACTGTACTTTTACTCACTCCACAGATAGACGCAACTATTATTGGGATAGCTGCTACTTTGTCGGCTTGGGAACGTACCCTTTTGCCTATGTAAACTCAAAAAACGTCTCGTTAAACAATAATAAAATTAAATATTCAAGCTATTTAGAAAAACTTTGCAAAGCAACAAATACTGTTAAATTGAAAACGTCAATTTTTTTGACAACTAACCAGAGGCGGACTGGAAAATCTTCAATATTTAAATGTGAAATAATAATTTTGGTATTCATTTAATTCATCTGTCAAAATTAGTTTAAACCCAAATAAAACCAATATGGCATTGTAGCCAATGTCAACGCCTTTCAAACGAGATATCACTTGCCATAAGGTCCTATTTGAAATTATTGGCCAGAGTAGCACTGTGACGTCATCTATTACTATTACGTCACCTGTTACTATTCGTAGAGAAGTTTACAACACTATTTCCACCCTCCAAATTTTATTAATGATAATGTAGCTGTTCAAAAGATACGAGGGGGGAGGGGATTTTTGAATAGCACTGTATACATACATACTTATTTCCCCCCTTCCCGAAAAAATATCAAATAATTTGTATTCCATATGAATTCTTCCAAGAAACACAAATTATTTGATATACAGGGTGTTCCGTAAGTAATGGTCCAAAGTGAAATGGAAGATTCTAGGCCTAAAAATACTAAGATCTGATTCGACTTGCTTTAATGAAATATTGATATTAAAAAAGATACAGGGTGGCAAAGTTGGAATGTCAAAAATGTTTTTTTTCAGTAAATTGGAAGATTTTGGATATACAAACGTAAAATTTGAAAATAGGCGATTTATGGCCTGGCAATTCATAATATGTTATCCGTTTCGATGTATTTTCTAGAGGGCGCCACAAAAGCTATGTTGTTGGTGTGGCTGTGCGATTAACTTTTTCATCGTTAACGGCACCCCTCTATGTATTGAAAAGTATTAAAACATCATTTTTGCGATGAAAAGGTATACCTATCATTAGTCTCAAAAGTTATCTACTAGTTTTCAAGATATTCGGATTTTGAAAACCCACCACATAATTTTTATTTTATTTATCACTACAAAAATAATAACGTTAGTAGGCGCTAATATCAGCAAATTTACTCGTATTATCAGCTATAATATACCAAGAAGATTGATAATTTGCAATATTATTGTCATAGATCTCGAGAGCGTGCTGCTTGGTCGCCAAAGGCGGAGGGTTGTTAAAGCAGCATGCTTGAGGAAAGTTATATCAAAATTATTAAAATTTATCGATGATCTTGGTATATTATAGCTAATAATAAATTTGCTGACATTAGCGCCTACTAACGTTATTATTTTTGTACCAATAAATAAAAGGAGAATTATGGGCGGGGGAGGGGCTTAAAATGAATATCTCGGAAGCTAGTAGCTTTTGAGGCTAGTGATAGGTATACGATACGTTAACGATGAAAAGGTTAATCGCACAGTTACACCAACAACATAGCTTTTGTGTAATAGAGATGGAGTTTACCAAGCACCTCTAATTATGTGACTGTTATTTCTTATGCTTCTTATAAAAAATACAAGTACAAGTAGGTCGTAGGTAAAGTATAGTACGTAACTCGTGTTGTAGAGCATTTTACGCACTCACGGAATTACGCACTCGCCGCCACGCGGCATCGTGCGTAACTTTTCCATTCGTGCGTAAAATGCTCCTCACCACACACGTTACGTAATATAATATTAAACGAAAAGAACTATATTTATGACAATTTGGAGGTGAGTGCAATGGAACAAAATGCATCTGATGTACATTTTTTTGTTAATAATTTACTTCCGGTTTAACCGGAATTGCCATCAACTTCTTTAATTTAAATGGGACACCCTTTATATATTCTTTCACAGATTTTGAAAGAGCTTGTTGAAACCAAACATTTTGTTGTAATTGCCCATTCTGTTGAAGTGCAGGAATAATTTCGTTATTTAGTAGATCCAAATACTTGTCACCATTCAAGTTTACGTCGAAAAAAATGGGCCCTTTCACCATTCCAGTTGTATTGAAATGTTGTAATGTTTAACTTACTGGTGAGCGTGATATAGGAGTTCTCTCCGGATGCAAATTATCAAAAATATGACACACTTCTTCATGAGTTCTTACACGATCAACATGACCGATCATCATTAAAATTTCAATACGCTCTTTTTCTCTTAATTGAACCATTCTTAATTGTGAAATTTATTTCCGTCACTTAGAATTTGGCACTTGGAGAACAAAAGTCGTACTAAACAGTACCCGTTTATTTATTACTGTGCATACAAACAACATCAATTATTATTATTATTATTATCTAAATAGTTTTTTGCTCTAATGCAGACTTAAAAACAAATTTGCAAGTCATCAAAGAATAATGTTAACACCTAAATACAGTGAGCTACCACATTTTTATGGTCTACTCAAAATTCTTGAACAAAAATTACCATAAGAAAAATTTTTAGCACTTTTAATTCCCCGTGCAACAAACAATCAATTCATGTATTGAAAATTATTGATTTTTTGGCAGGACTCACAAATCCATTTATCAAATATAGCTTCTTTTTCAGGAAAGCTGAAATACTTGAACTTCAACATAAACTATTTTTTCTACACGCACATGTATATTATCCATTTTCTGTACAGTTTACAGGATGGAAATGTAGGCCATATCAGTTAAAACTAAAACTGATTTCATATACATCATAGAATGTATATGAAATCCACCAATCAGCATTTGCGTTTAGTACCCGTCAACTCCTCTGTTTTTCAAAATAACTTGTCAAAAAAGTCTCTCCTAGAAGCACCGGATCAAGAATATTTATTTACAAAGATAAGCTTCAATTAAATAGTCCGTACATATTAACAACACATACTAAAAACAGAAAAAAATGGATATTTAAGGGGACTCCTGAGAAACATCAGTTTTTGTGGAATTATGTAATACATTTGATGTTATAGATAAGTGATTAGCATATTCCTTGGTAGTCCAGTAGTGAGCATCCCAGACTCTCACGCGGTAGACCAAAGTTAAAATCCCCGTGAGGACATTATTTTTTAAATTTTAATTTTATATCCAAATAATTATTCAACGCTTGAAATATTCATTATTATAGATACTGGTCCGGTACCCTTTTGTGCGCGAGTACAGCTCGCAACATCAACTTATAACAGCATCGCAGATTTAAATAAGGAAACCATAACATAATACAAATTGTACATTTGAGAACTGTACATTTATCACAAAAAATCAGTGAAAATATGAAATTGGATTGGTAAAATTATAAATAAAATTGGGAAAAAAATTTAATTTGATTGAAGTTATATTATAGTATGAAAAAAAATTTTTTTTTACAGTTTTTACCTTAAGTGTGTATTAGGAAAAATATAGTGTTCGACTCGTATGGATTGCAAATATCCACACTAGTTGCACAAACTACTAATGTAGTTATTTTTTATGTAGTTAGTCTAACATCAGATCAAAATTAGAAATTGATCAGACTTTTACAGAAAGGATCAAATTGAGCGTAACATACTTTCATAACATATTTTGAAAGTAGTAACAATTTTTATCAACAGGATTTTGGTCTTGTCATGGTCTTTTTCCCTCTCACTAATTTTATCATATTTTGGAGCATTTTGAAGCCCAAATAGTGAGTTATGAAAAAATAAAACCAATTATCTGGTGGAAATATTATGTAGGCGATATTTTCGCAGTATGGTCTTATGATTTAGTATCTGTGAATGATTTTTCAACAAATATAAATTGGGGAGAAAAATCCATAAAATTTGAAATTTGAATTGGAAATAACAATTTCCACCATTTTGAGATGTTCTTATCAATAAAACATCTACAGGGTATTAAAAAAGTGTACCGTACTTACTTATAAGTATTTGAATTGTGAATCTAGTCTATAAGCGTGAGGAAGGAAATACTAAGATCTTTATACGATAGGGACAAAATCATTTGTTTAAATGATAATGAATTAATAAAGAAGGAAACCCCACTAGAATAGTTTTAAATATCAATTATCACCCAAGAGAATTTGAAAACAAAGGAAATTAGGAATATAGAGATTGGCTCATTGTTAATAACCAATAATAATAACTGATGATTCAGCTTACATAATTTTTGGAAAATTAACAATACCGTATGTTAAGGGTTTATCCGGAAGAATTGGGAAAATTGGTGATAAACTCAATATTCGAGATAGCGTTAAATCTAACAATACGTGAGATATATGCTAAGAAAAACTAAACCAAAAACGAAGAAGAATCCTCAAAAAACTGCATATATTAGATATTCTGTGGATGCGATAGAATTTATTCAGATGAAACTTCTAGATCATTAAAACTCCGAATAAATGAGCACAAAAAGGAATTTAATTTCCAAGAAGTATTAAATTTAAATATGAGGACCTCTGAGAATTTAAAATACGCTGAAACCTCTATTGAATATTTCTGTGGCATATACCTTTTTAGAAATTTGGTAACGATCTAGAATAGTTTGAGTAAAATCAACTTGCACCGTTTCACAATTTGTCGGGGAGATGTAGATATCGATAAGTAGAAGCAGAACCGGTTTCAGACAGATTTTCAAATATTTAAGGATCCACATAAACTAGCTATTTCTGTATTTTCTTTTTCCAATGAATAGCAGTAGTTTCACCAATAATTGTGCTTTGTCAATTAATTTATTCTTTCCGCAGCTTTATGCCTTTGACCCACTATTCTCTTGTTCCAGTTGCCTGTACATATTTTGCATAATTTTTTGCTTGGATTGCGACTAGGACATACCAAATTTCATTTTTCATGCTCTTAAATTCAATATATCAACAATTAGAATTTAATTTTATTGCATTTGTTGGATAAATATTTCCATTTTATGAGGAGAAATATTTCCTGTTCATATTTGCATATCTATAACATTCGTTCATTATACAGACTAGAAGAATAACCCGCTACACTTACAGAACACTTTGTAAACAACCTACATCTAAGTCGATTCTCTTATTCCAAAACAAGGATAGCTATATTCACAGTCAGAAAGCTATAACTTTGATTATTACCAATTAAATAGTTATTATTTCCAGCTCCTCTATTTCGTACGCAATCCTGGGACACCCTATATATGTTTTGTAAGAATTATAAATGATATCATGAATAAACCCAGAAGTTTTTTTAATAATTTTAAATTAATTTTCTTGATTGAGTTCAGAGGTTAATCTATATTTAAATACATAATTATTACTAAAAAATATACATTAAACTGATTTGTTAACTTTTATGACCGTTCTGCCTGTTAACAGTTTAAATAAATTTGTGATAAATAGAAATAAATGAACCGAGTTATTGACATTCAACATCCTGTTGCCTGTATCTCCGCTGGTATTTACCCAATAAATAAACAGGGTGAGTCCAATTTACATACAAGAAAATTATTAGTGAGTTTTAAGGCTAGCCGTCTTAATAGCTCACGATTATGAGTGATATGTGAGCACTTGAGATTCCAGCGAAGGACATTTGTCAGTGGCGACAATGCACCGTGAACTGACAAATTACATACAGAATAGGGAACGTTCTTGAAGTTTTCAGTAACTTTTCATTGGAAAAAATGATTATCCTGGTCCTGACTTAGTTCTTAGTCACTAATTAAAAAAAAAATGTTGAAGAAGATAGGAAGCTTAATAGCAATCCTGCCCAGCTCAGCGTAAGGCAACAGAATGAAATTCGATTCTTTTGAGAAGATATAAATACTTGGAAGTAGAAATAGAACAGAAATTGAACAACAAATTAATAATAGAGTACAAAACATTATTACACGACGAACTCGACATATTATATCAATAAATTTTCAATAGAATAAAGTTAAATGTGTCTATAACCATCTACCGACCAATATTATTGGGTGTGAATCTTGGAAATGATTGAAAAGACAAATCAAATCAAAAATAAACAGCTGATATTGTATAAATTAAGACCTAACAAAAAGTGAGGAGACCTTGGCAGAGAATCAACATAAGTTTATTAAAAAGAGACAATTGGGCTGGTGGGAATATTTACGGAGAATAAACGACGCAAAACAAGAGTTAAAAAAGTATGTAATCAAAAATACAGAAAAGAACGAAAATGCGAAGACCAAATGAAAAATAAGATGGTGTAATGGCAAGAATCCTGCACGAAAAAGGGAAAATGAACAGGAACAAAAACAAGGGCAAGAGATAAAAAGCAATGGGCTCAATTTGTATATGAATAAAATTGTATCTCAACCGACAAATCATCAATGAAAAGAGCTAAAATTTATTTGGAATAAGTGTAAGTATCGCTTGTGTTTTGAGTTATTAGATCTTTAGCAACGTTAGTTAACAGCTATAAACAGCAAATTAATAAAAGTTATAATAAATGATAAATGAAATAAAAGTTCATTGAATTTTGAGTCATATGAACCTAGTACTTTTCTACCTAATTTCATTTTCTATTTCACCAGATGCCCGGAGGAAAAGTATTGTTGCTATTTTCAAGAGCAATTCGAAGAAGGCAAAAGAGACTGAGGAAGACATCATGTTAATAAAAAAGTCGGATGAATTCAAGTACTAATTAGTTTTTTCAGCTCGTAATCTAGGAGGCTTATTCTAGACCCTTCACAACCCCACTAATACTTGCATGTTAAAATCGTTGTTGCCAATAATACATAGATTCTATTATGCATTTTGGTTAATTGTGATAATAGCGAATACTCGTTAAGTTACGAAGGGCAAAAATAGGAATTGCAATGAACAAATAAACCCAGCTGGGGAAAACCATCTTTGGTATTCTATACTTGTTAGCGGAATGGTTTTCAGGTAGGCAAAGACTAATTGAAGAGTTGGGCCAGGATTGCCATCTTAATTCAACAAGTTTTATTCTTCAGAAATAAAATTAGGAAGTTTGAAGCCACCAGCATTTCTTTAGGAAGAGCAATTATTGGGCAGGCACGATCAGGTATCTTCGCGCAATTTAATCGAGCTTCTGATTTGCTGAAAGTTAGTAAGCAGCCTATGTACTTTAGGGACCTTGGATTCAAATTCCATATAATCAACGATGCATACCATTATAGACTATACAGTGATGGGCAAATGTGTGGAACCAAGTAAATATCTCTGGAATTATTAGAGATATCAAAATGAAATTTTGAAGGTGAATACTTGTAACGACCTTTCCGTCGCTACTAGTCGATTTGACGTCTAAGCTCTGGTAACGGATGCCTCGGGCGCCAGTTTTTAAAAAAGTGGTATGCTTCACTTGCTCCGGGCAGCGTCAGTGAAGAAGGAAAATGCTCCAGGGGTCAATATGGTGTTGACGGATGCACTGTAGCCGGTGGAACAGATTTTAACTGCCCTCCTGGATTGCCAACCTGGTTATTCGCTGCTATGTTTTCCTCAGGATTGTGGAAGGAAAACGATGGTTACTCTTTAAACATTTATTAAATCCTCTAACAAAAAAATTAAACAAAAGTATTAAGCAAAATTACTACACTATAAGCAAAAGCAACGGTGTCAAAAGTACAAGCCTACGGGTTATTACTACACAGACGGAGGGTGTGCAAGCGGAAGCGGGCGCGTGCTAAAGCGAAATCTTAAGCGTGCAAACAAAGCTCTCGATCAGTCGAAGCTCTACGGTAGAGGGGTACGGTTCTCAGGTTGCGCGTCATAAAATTCTTGCCCTGTGTTTCTAGTAACACTTTTTCAAGATCCTAATCTGACTCGGTTGGCTGAAGGCCCTAACACGACTACCACTGAGATGTGAAGACTCAGCGCCCTCAATGGCAGTTTGGCGACTACTACTGAGATGTGAAAACTCAGCGCCCCCAGTAGCAGTTTCTTTTCCCTCGGTATGTTAACGGTTGGCTAAAGGCACTAACACGACTACCACTGAGATGTGAAGACTCAGCGTCCTCAATGGTAGTCTCGAGACTACTACTGAGATGTGAAAACTTAGCGCCCCCAGTAGCAGTTGCCTCTCCCTCGGAATGTGAACGGTTGGCTGAAGGCCCAAACCCGACTATCACTGAGATGTGAAGACTCAGCGCCCTCAATGGTAGTTTCGCGACTACTACTGAGATGTGAAAACTCAGCGCCCCCAGTAGCAGTTTCCTTTCCCTCGGTATTTCAACGGGGGGCTGAAGGCCCAAACTTAGAAATTCGGCGGTTGAGAACAGTACCCAAGTTCTAATTAAAAACTCACCTCGGAATATGTGCTGCGGTCTTCTCGGTATCGGGTCACGGGCACAACTGACCTACAACTCCTAAAGCAATTACTTATATCGGTCAACCTGGGCTTCTCCCACCCAAGTTTAGTCTGACTTGCGCAGAAACTCTACAACGGACTTAGTGAAAATATTGCAAAACTTACTCTGGTTCGGTTCCCGGCTGCTCTGTAGACGGCGTGGTGATCGGACGGCTGGCTCTACCAGAACTGACTCTGCTCTCCGAAATTTCGGTATCTACACCTGCTGGTGGTTCCTAATTCAACCTCTAGCCTCTGCGAGGTCGGCTGACTAACTGTCCTATCGTTTCGCCTTGGTAGCATGCCTTTCAGTGCTACCAGCAAAGTATACGTCGGTGTATTATTTGGTGCGGTTGGCCGGCCTACAGAGCCTTCAGAGTTCTATGGACGCGCGGAGGTGATACAATCTTTGTAAAAACTAATATCGCGGAAAAATTAAACATTATATTAAAACCGGGCTATTTTTCTGATAACATACGAAAAAGGATTACATTTTTACGTT
>CAJUYH010001922.1:0-44227 GCA_910591685.1 Galerucella tenella
ACAAAAGTTATTAAAGGTGGATACTTTTATCTGAAAAGCACTGTATAGAGATGGGCGATACTGTAGAAAGTATCAATACAACGTACCGTTATAAATATATAGTTTTGAAATACTTAATATTAGGAAATATCGTTATGAAAAGTATCAATACTAAAAATTACAATATTTTATAGATACGATATATGTCAGAAACAAATTTCCTGAACAAAATACACAGATTTTTAATAGTTTATTCCATATTGTACCCCCATCTCTAGTCGTGAATTATGAACCATAATACACTACAGTGTATTATGAACCATAATTCACGACAGTTGATATATGGGTACCATATACCTTTAGTTAGGAGGTAAAATATTGACTTATTATTAAGTGGTCGTGGACAAAAGTTATTTTCTACAGCTTGGAGTGAGCTAAGTGAATCAGTACATATGATATTATCAACATGGTTTTCATTAGCTATCAATTTTAAGGATTGCCAGATGGCAGTGAACACTGAAGGCGGCTCCTGGTAATGTCCAAGTTCGTGTTAAACCGTCGGTGTAAAAAGCACTTCCAGCACTGTTCTCATTTTTAGAACCGTCAGTGTAGATTAATTACTATTTGGATCTGAATTTATGATATATAAATATTCTTCTTTTATTAAAGTAATGTTCGTTTTCTATAAGGTTCTTTATAGTTAAACAAAGTAAAAGTTTATATTTATAAATGTAGACTGCACCAATTTATTAATAATTTGGGTATAATAACAAGTATAAATTTTATTTGTTGTAATGATGTGGCTTCAATTATTTTTTACAAAAGTAGCGCTAATGTGAAAGGCAAAAAAGTGGCCTATGTGGCGCCCTCTACAAAATACATCGAAATAGGTACAAAATTATGATTTCTCATATCAAAAAACCCCCATCCTCAAATTTTTGTGCATATACGTCAAAAAGCGTTAAAGTTATTGTAAAAAACGAAAATTAAAATTTCATGTTCAACACCCTGTATCTCTCTTAATATCAATAGTGAAGATTGTACTGTACTTTTATGTACAATTACTTACGGACCACCCTGTATTGTATAAACTTTTATTTTTCAACCAAAAATTACCAAATCCTGCAAGAACCTCTCTTTTATCGATATAAATTCTCCATCTCCACCACTGGCTCTTTTTATAGAGCTACAAATTGGATTAAATCGTAGACTATGATCTAAAAAGAGTCCCTTTCAGAAATAAAATGAAATTGTGAACCTGACATCTTGAATTTTCTTCTCTACCACGACATAATTTTAATTGAGTTGTCAGTTTGAGAAGAGACTAAATAATGCAGTGCTAAGGAATATAATAATCTCATTTTAAGTGTAATTGTTCGTCAATGAAATAATAGTTCAAACTAATGGCATTTTTATTCAAATAATTTTATCTTGTTATGTAATTTGAAACAGCAAATATGTTAAAGATAATCTCCGGGGTATACAAAATTATCTTGTTCAAGTTTTTGTTGAACTACTATCCCTGAATTCTCAAAATATTTGAATTTGTCCATTATTGACCTAGGTTAATAATAGACAAAAATTATTAACTACTAATAGAGAAATTTAACTTCTCAGTTGGCTAGAAGAAGCAATAATAGAGTACACGCATATTTCATATTTTGCTTAGATGTTAATTGAGGAATGCTGTATGAGGAAGCACCTCTACAATCTAGGAGTAGAGGAAAGTTCCCTATGTAGGGGTTGCGGCATGACTGATGAAACGTCAGTTCATGTTCTCTTAGAGTGTCCACACTGGGCTGTATTACGCAGGCGAATCTTCGGAGTCACTGTCATGGCTCCTGGAGACACAAGCAGGCATCCACTGATAAAGGTTGCGGCCTTTATTGAAGGGCTCGGCTTCATGGATGACTAGGTAGCAGGATTGGCACAATGGGCCCGCCAGTGGCCTCAGTGTCGGAACCTTGGCTTGAGTTGTCCAGGACAAGGCTCGCCTGCACATTTAGTAGTAGTAGTAGTAGTAGTAGATGTTAATTTGTAATAGTAAAGTTGATATCAAAAATAACTAATAATAGGTAATAAACCAATTTTCATTGGAAATTACTTCCAAATTTTAAAATAAAATTCAAATTTCAATGCACTTTCCGAACGCTACCGATGATACGTGTGATGTCATAAAATTTGTTTACTTTTGTCAATTTGGTCGGTATTGCATTAGGTTATGTGTAGTTGTATGTTTATATTGTATTTTAATCAACTATTAATTGCATCATCGACGTATAAATATCATTTATATGTTTGTTTGAGACCATTACATGTTTGCGTGTGCTTTTTTTTATTTCTAAAAGTCAACGTAAAGTGGACATAAATATTCGATATTTCCAAGGATATTTTAAAACTTTTAGAAGAAAATGTTTTATTTACTAGTTCAGTATTCAGTGAAGATTCTTTCATATTTTGTGAGTAAAGGTTTTGTAAAAGCACAAACGGATAACTTGCCCAAAGTAGACTCATTTATGCTGCTTGAATTTATGATGTCAAACAGCTGCTTTAATGCAGAGGATATAAGAGGAGTTAAAGCATTATCGTAAGTACAAGTAGGTCGTAGGTAAAGTATAGTACGCTACGCGGCATCGTGCGTAACTTTTCCATTCGTGCGTAAAATGCTTCTTACCACGCACGTTACGTAATATGCTATTACGAGTATAGACCACTAAAAAATGTGATTACAGGGTCGTAGTTGGAAATATACTCATTCAATATATTTCGAACACCCTGTATGTATCTGGAAACTATGCACTTCTACATTTAGAATAACAAAAGTAAAATACGAGGGATAAATTAACACTTCAAAAAACGGAGAGATATTTATTAATTTTTTTGATTGACCTGAAAAGAAAACAAGAAATTCCAAGAACATTGTCCAAAAGAAGCAAGTCACGTATTTTACTCTTATTATTCTCAATGTAGAAGTGCATAGTTTCCAGATACTTATCCTTATAGAGGGTGTTCGAAATATCCGAAACATATTGAATGAGTATTTCTAAGTACGGCCCTGTAATCACATTTTTTTAGTGGTCTGTACTCGTAAACATACAAAATCAATTGAATTTCTAGGATGCTTCTCTTGATGCATCAAATAGATTTCATTTCAAGCTGAAAAATAAAAAAAAATCTCTCCGATACAATATTGTTAACCCCCAAAACGTGCATAAATTATTACTTTGACGATAAATTTTTGGTAGTGAAATTGTCTGCGGAAAAATAAAAAGGAAATAAGTAGATTCTATTTTTTATACTTTTTGCAATTATGAAGAGCAATTTCAAAAAAATACATATACAGGGTGTTGTTTTTATGAAAAACGAGTTTTGAATATTTTGTTAAGCCGGACCTGCATTATCTTTTTGGAGATGCTTTTGATGGAGTTTTTTTGACACCGATTGGCGTTAATTGCATTCTGTTTTTCCGTCAATAAATACTAATTTTCTTATAGATAATTCTTCATGTAATTTTTTTTAATTGTGGTCTCTGAAATGCTCCAATTTCACGATATGTGACATGTCGATCTTCTTTAATCAACTTACGTACAGCATCGATGTTTTCCTAAGTCTACTGTCTAATTAAAATGCTTAATTCCATGAAAAACACATCAAGTTGCTTAATATAACCTAACCAGGTCAAGCAAATTTCTAAATTACAGAAAAATATCTAGCTATAATTTGGAACAGAATACACATGATGATGCTCCTATTAGGAAAACCCTAGCGTCTACAAGCGTCACACAGCGGTAGGATCGGGATACACAGTAGCAGCAAGGATCTCCGGCGTTCGTCCAGTTCAATCCTCTCCCTACCATTTTCCTGCAAAGTACACACTCCTGCGAGGTGGCGGCGAGGCGCCAGTTAGTTGTTTCGCGGCCGTATCGCAGGAAAGATAGAGACAGTGCGTGCATTGCTGATGTCATTATATAGTTTGTCACGCTGTTGTGTTTACGTGAAATCGAAAGTCGCTTTTAAAGGAAAGTGAGCTGACTTTTTTTTGTGGACGAGAACGAGTGTTATTTTGTGTATTTTTGATGTAAGCCGAAGAAGCGATGCATGGAAATTAGGATTACTTTTCGGTGATACGTGGTTAGTTTGATTTTTTTTTTGGTGAAATTTGTTTTATTTTTAGTTATTTATTTATAGTATGTACAAAAAGTACGAGGAGTAATAAACCCTAATTAAGTATGCAAAACCTTTACAGGGAGCACCATGAAATTTTTGATAAATCTCTTACTTTAAATTACATTTCTTCCGTAAATCTAAAAACCAGGTAGATCGACCCCGTATTTGTTTCAGTTGTAGCAAAGTTTAGGGTTTCTTCATTGTTAAAGGATTAGCAGATAAGCAATAACGCAATGCAGTGGTGTGTATTTTGGGAAAAAAAATACGTTTTAAATTATAATATAATAAAAAATGAAAAGAAATAATTATTGGAATACATTTATTACTTACATTTTATTCTATATCCGACTCGGAAGAGGAAGAATCGTTGTTGACATTAATAATAATAGGGTCGATTAAATCATCACAAATATTGTCAATTTTCAACATATTTGCCTCTACTTTGATAACATGCTCGATACAGTTCTATGGGATTAAGTTCACAATGATAAGGAGGAAGTCGAAGAACTGATATACCACGAGAAGAAGCCATTTCTTCTACAATGTAGGTTTTGTATTTATTCTTGTTCATTTTTGCAATTCTGTAAAGTTCTTTCCTTAGTGGATCTTTTGGAAACTTAATATTTTTCGAAATAAGCCACTCCAAAAGCTCTGCTTTACGCTAATGACTTGTGGGCAATGCTTCTCGTAACCGTGAATGGTAACTTGCGTTGTCCATAACAATAACAGCCCCTTTTGGAATCAGATCCAACATTTGAACAAACCATTCCTCGAAGACATCCCCATTCATATCTTCGTGATAGTCCCCCGTGCGTTTTGAAATAAAAGTTAATAATCCACCATCAACAAAACCTTCAGAACTTCCAACATGGACAATGATAAGTCTTTTTCCTTTTCCAGATGGTGGCTGCAAACCTAACGACAAACCTTCCACGAATGCCTGCCTTCCGCTTTCAATGTTTTCATCTTGCCAAGATTTGGAAACTGTATATCCAGAATTTATCCATGTTTCGTCTAAGTAGAAGATTTTCAAATTTTGTTCTCTGGCATGTCGAATGCTTCTTAAATAGTCTCTTCTCCAAAAAACTATTTCCGGTTTATCTATCAAGAGAGATTTTCTATTATGTTTTGTATATCTGAAACCCACATCTTTCAAAAGTTTGCATAATGTCATTCTGGAGAATTTTGGATAGTCCGTATCTTCTTGCACTGATGTCATAATTTTGTCAAGTGTTGGAATTTCCTTTCGTAAGTAAAATCCATGGACTTTACGCCTTAGTCTTTGTTTTAATGACTCATCGATCTCAATTGGTTTTCGGCCTGAAGGAGTTTTAGGGGGTTGAAGAGTTCCATTCTTGCTTTCTTTTAGTAATCTATAAATTGTTGATTTAGCAACACACAACATAGCAGCCGTTAATTCCACAATATCATCAACACTTGCACTTGGATCCTTGTTTTTCAATGATATATAACAATTCAATATCAGAGTTTTTTCATTTAAAGATAATGGACCTGTTTTTGGTCGTTTAGATGGTCCTTGGCTTATCGACATTGTTTGGTACTTGCACAATTAACATTCAACAAATGTTTTAAATATATTCCAACTGTTTACAATATTATGAAAACCATACAACTTTACTCAAAGAACTAATACTAAGTACTGATTTAATGTACCTACTTTCTTTTAAAATAATATTCCCGATAATGTTTCTAAGAAAACTGGGTTGTTCAATACAAAATGTACCTTACGGTATACCGTCTTAAAATATATTTTGGTACGTCTATGAGATCTACTTAAATGAATGATTTATTACTCCTTGTCCTTTCTATATAGACTATAGTAAGTTTACTTTTATTTTATTTTTTCGGTTACGTTACTTTTTGATTGCTAATTTTCTTATAAATTTACATATAAAAAGGAGCGACGCGATATTTTTTCTATTAAATTTCTACATTTTTTTTGAATATAAATAAATGTCAAGAATGTTTACCTTCTAAATCTAAAATAACACTGAATCATTGCGGTGTGATGTCTTAAGAAACCTTGAAATTCATAGGAGTTTCCAAAATGCGCCAAATTATCATGAAATTCAAATTATTACCTATGGGACATATTTTGATTTTTACATTGATTAATAATTTATTATTCAAAAACCAAATAATAATGGCTATAGTCAAAAGCGCTCTTATCGTGCGGGTTCAAAGGTCACTCACCATATGTATCAAATCAGAAGACACAGAGGTTGCCAAAATGTGAGATTACAAATATACCCGGTGAAAATAATGATGATTGTTGTTTCCTGCACGCTGGTTGGCGCATTTCCACTTTTTCATTCATTCTCGATATAATCTATCAGATTGAGTACCATTTTTTACTGCTTGAGTATGCAAAATACCCGAAAATTGCTTCTTATTATTCATATGAATTGTCAAAGTGACATAACTGACATTTAAATAAAAACTTCGCTGGTGAAAGACTTTTCAGAAACGCTGAAAACTAAATAGATATCCTTTTTTCTCCCGTCGAAATTGCATAAGTCTGTCTTATTCATCTTACTGATTTTTTTTGGAAGTTATGATTACACGCAATAAAAGAAGACAAAAACAGTGAGTATGTCTTTGTTGAATCGTATGAGCCGCATGATAAGACTGCGTTTGACTATATTCATAAAGGTGCATTTATATAATCATTAATAACGTGAGGCATTTTTGAGATTTTTTTGACCCCCCTTGAAGAGTTGTACTCATATTTTTCTCCGAAAACCCCCCCTAAGCTTACGTGATCAGTGCTCTGTTTTCTTAGTGAGAATCCATACAAAAGCAATTTTGTAGATGTGACATTTCCGGAAATTTTTCGAATTTAATTTGACCTCGCGTGGTATTCGGTAAGAAAATTCCACACCAAATGTGTTTATTTCCAACAACATCAATTTTCGTCTTCATCATAGTATATAATAATTTCGTTTTTGATATAAACATTAATCATAATAGTCCGAAGAATTTAGAAAACATCAAAGCTTGGAGTTGAAATGGATCAAAATTATCATAATATAAACAAATAAAAATTAGATTGTCAAAAAAAATATTCTGTCATCATAAACGTCAAAAGAATTTCCAGTATAATTCGCTGTTGGGTACCCAGGAGAAAAAAATGTCCACTAAAATTCATCCATGTGTGGAATTTTCAAAATTATTTAATGATGTCAAATTATTCCTAAATGTCAACTCTATCCAAAACAAAAAAGGGAAAAATTGTAACTCGTTCCGTACCCAGTAGATGGCGAATATAACCTGATCATACTTGAATTACTTGAAATTTAGAAAAATCCTACCAAATGGAGCTGAGACCTTACACTTCTTGTATAGTACAAGGCATTGCAAATTGGTACCCACTGTATATTACAGACTAAGTAGAAAGGGAATCATTAAAAAAAACACCTCCTCACTTCTTAGAAATCAGACAACCTGGGACATGCCACAAGACGGTATGATGAAAAAGTATAACATTTCAAAGAAATTCGTTACGGAAATGAGCAACAAGAAGGAATGGGATCCAAATACCATTACCAGACTTGGAAATAATGCCATTCAATGGTACACAGACGGGACATTGTCGCCTGAATAGGCACCTGAAAAAGCTCAAAATAGTGGAGAAAGAAGAATGCAGATTTTGTGGCTTGGAAGAAGAAACCTCCATCCACATACTTTCCAACTGCACAGCACTTCAGAATCCTATAGCACAGCACCTGGGAGATTACTGGATACAAGAGGAACATTTACCTATTTTGAAGCCTGCAGACATCCTAAAATTCCTCCGGGAAATAGGACTAAAGGAACTGCTAGTTTCTGAGACTCTCATCAGAAACTTAGTAGGAGTGAGAACTCAGTGAATGTCACCCCATACATATTACAGACGTCAAAATTGTTCCATTGTCCTGGTTTATCCTATAAATTTGAAGACTTTTTCGTCATTTATTGTTCTTTGAAATAGTCTGAAAGAGCAACATTTTCCTTGTGATAAAAACTGGCAAAAGTTTTTTTTCGTATTGGAAAAATTGAAAATCAAATTTTCTCAATTCACACACAACAACAAAATAACAGACTTTCTCATATCACGTGTAGATATTTTATTTAATATCTAACTTTCGTTGGGAAAGTGAATTCCATTTAGAAACTCTCTGTAGCAACGTCAATATTATAATAACCAATTATTAAATACCTAGTATTTTTCTTAATTAATCGATTTCAGTTTATTTAAATATTTGTTTTAACATTATGCAATTGAAATAGTACCGTTGCTTGGTTTATTTAATTTGATGTATATATATGCAGTTGACCGCGAACAATTTTAAATTAACGCAACCAAGTGAAAGTTATCTTATTCAACAATAAACCGTTTATTACAAAAAAAACAACAGTGTATAGAATTTTTTATTATTTTTAAGTTTTTCCGCACGTCAAATGCCACCCTGCCATACTTTTGACGATAACTGTATAACCATCCACGTCATGAAATGTGGATGATCGACCTAAACTTTTAAAAATCCGCTAAACTTGATACTTTGCAAAACTTAATTTCCACTTTATTGTAAGATTGGGTAGACAATTTTCTTACAAACCCTCGTAAACAATACTTAATGGAGAGAAGGTTTTCTGAATATTAATTTCGTTGCTACCATTCATTGTTCATGATTGATATTTGTGGTGTAACGGTACTTGTTACTCACATGGAATAAATAATATTTTTTAATGTGTGTAAAATAAGTGATGGCTTTTCTAGGCTTCTAATTATCTCAGGGAACTGCTAGCTGTTAAGGTAGACATCCTTAGTTACATTTATTGATATTGTAATGTCTTTCTTATTTATTTTGAACTGTTTTTACCGTGGGATAATATTATACGCTCACTATGGCTAATATTACTATTGATTTATTGAAGAAACAATTACACACTATAATAAACTTAATTTATATACACATTTATCTACACTTGGTATAATAATTGTCCTAATTTATCATCAACACTATTTATATTCACTCAATGTATACTGAAGCTTTACCGATTCACTGTATACTGAACAACTTCCCGAATCACTAAAAAACCCGCGTATATATAGTCCTTCGCAACTCTAGAACCTTCTTGAATATACCACCTCTGCGTATACTTTATAATTCGAGAACATTCGTGAAGACAGACTTATGCACTTTTTACTATGAATATTCCTATTAATTTTTCTACCGCTTCTTAGCTTTGCTTCTTCATTTATTTTGATATTTTTCCACAGCCGCAGAATATTGACCTTCTAAGGACAGACGTTGTCCTGTTTTGTCTTACCATATTATGCAAAATTTGTCCCATTGTTACTTTCCTGGCTTTTTGCTTATTTTTTGAAATGATAACAACAAATTCCTATGCTAAATGCCATCAAATCGGCCCATCCGATTGCAGTGCCACCTACCGTTACTAATTGTGAATCTAAACCCTCCAGCTACTCACTCAAACACACACAAAATTTCATTCAAATCGGCCCATTCGTTTGGGAGTTGTTCAGTATGAGCCCGATCGAAGCGCTACCTTCCGGGACTAATGTTGTGTCATATCTAAACTTCAAACGTTTGATCGTCTATTTTGTTGCCTCTCGCTTGAACAACGAAGAAGAATGGGAAGACACGATGGAAATAAGAGATGGTGGATATTAATAAATTTTGCCGAATTGTCTAACAATGATGCACCGCTGGTGAAAAATACATTTTTATTTATACAGGGTGTCCCACGACGAGTTAAAACTATCTGTATATGGCAAAATAACAAAGTTGCAGTCGACTTCCGGTAGAACCGGAAGTCTGCCATCTTTGAAAATATTTTAGTTAAAAAGATCGCATCCGAAAACCGAAACGTAGAAATTTTCATGATTTTACTATAAGTATTTTGCCATATACAGATAGTTTTCACTCGTCGTGGGACACCCTGTATAGAACAATAATCAGTATAAAGATGTTATAATTAACAATAGTAAATTCATTATCGAAAAATTTCTTCATTATATACTCGTTTCAATATACTTAACTCAATAACAATTTAATTCATTTTTAATAATAAATATATTTGGAAATATTTTTTTAAATATTGCCTCTTTTTATGAGTCAGTTTTTTAATTAAGTCTTGAAAAAACACAAGTTTTTGGTTGGTTTCATATAAATATCGCTAATGACGTATGAGCCAGGTGATCGTAAAGATAATGAATGTGAAAGTTTTTGGACCGGCTGCAGCTTGGCGAACTGAAATGCCCTCGAGGTTTCGTACGTACCAAATTTAGCATTTGAGGAATAGTATATTGTATAATTAGTGGGAAAAGCATAATATTCCCCAACCTTGAATTATATTTAAAAAATTAATTAAAAAATATTTCATTCAAGATGCAATCAAGTATATTTAGATATAGGTTTCTCTATGTTCATATTGAAATATAGAAGTGGTAACCATGGAAATTACTTTGTTATGACAAAAGTAAAATATTTTTTCTCCGATCTAATATATTGACGAATCACTTAATAATAAAATAGAAGTGGCTAATAAAATATTCAACACCCCTGCCTCGGCTTCAAAAGAAAATGATCGAAACGAGATAAACCAAACAATTAGCCATTCAGCTTCAACGTCTATAAATTCTCGTTGCCCTCCAGTACATTTTACAAATTGTACAAACTGTACAATAAATGTAAATATTAACAACAATTAATTTGTGCTCACACACACACAACCTAGATGAGCGCGTCCCACCCAGGATGTTCCTCTCTAAGGGAGGTACAACTCCGGGGAGGACTTCCACCACTTCCCCCCATCTTATCCGATGGGTTTCATCATCGTAGTTCGCGTTTCGGCGTACAGCTCGTCCCTAGCTAAAAGGGCTAGCAGCTGGGGGCGAGCCGTCTTCTCTTTGGCCGTGTAAACTCGGTGTTTTTTTCTTCGGCGGTCTTCCTTTGTGTGTGTGTCTTCCGTTGTGTGTGTTTGCGCTGCCTCTACAAAGTGCGTCCTCAGCCGGCAATTTCGGCTGAAAACACCCTTATAGAGTGTGTCTTCTTTTCTTCCGATCTCTTACAAGCGACTTTAAGCCATTAGCTGAGCTAATATCTTTGTCACCTGTTCAAGGATCTGTTGTTTCGTTGTTATTGTCGTTGTTTTTTTGTTAAGGTGGCTTGGTCTTCGGTCGTGGGCAGTCGTTGGATCGGTGTGGTCCTCCGCACTTCACGTATTTCGTGTTTACGTTAAACGTCTCGATTTCTTTCTTGATTTCTTTGGTGTCCTCGCAGTGCGTTAGTCCTCGGATGACAATCCTTGCCATTCTGTCTTCTTGTGGCATATACGTATTAGGTTAGGTTAGGTATACCACTCCACTTCTTTTCTCTGTTCTCTCAGGTACCTTGTGAGGTTCCTGTTGTCCTCTGGTCCGTCGCAGGGTATTTTCACTCCGAGTCTTTCTCGAATTGTTATGAACCTCGTCTTTATGTTTCGTCTTTCGATTTCTTTTCTTACGGAGCTCCAGTGGTGGATGCTCCGCAGAATCACGGGTGGTGGTAGGTGCGTCGTCGTCTTCTTGTCTTCGCGGATGGCCTCTTCCATCGTTTCCTCGTTGCCTTCATCCGGGCGGCGGCTTCCTTTTTCTGTATGTCCCTGATGGATATCACTTCCGTGAAATCCATCTCCCCTTCTTCACTGTCTTCGTCTTTTCTTGGGGATTCTGTCCTCTGCGTCTTTCTGTGGACGCTTTCTGAGCGGCTTCGGCTTCTCTTCTCCTCTTGCACCGCCTTTGCCATGTTCTCCATGGCTTTTCTTAGGCCTGTCATCTCCTCTTCCATGCGCTGGATGGTTTTCTTTATCTCTCCTCCGGGGGTTTTTCGCTTCTGCTGCTTCTTTTTTGGTTTGGTCCCTTTCGTCTAGGAGTATCTTCCTTAATTCCATATCCTTCAGCATTTTCGTGACTTCAATATAATGGCAGATTCGAATTGAATGGTTAAACGCAGTTTGCTGAGTTAATGCATTGGTCCAATTAATCTATTGCTAGCTGTCCAACTAATTGCTATTAGTTCGACTGCCAGCAACAATTCTACATTGGTAATGTATTCAAGATGAGAATCAATGCTTTTGAAGAGTTTTTTGTAAGTACAAAAAAAAGTACACCAAAATATTAAAAGAAAACATGTGAAGAGTATTTTTTTTTTCAACTTTTTGCATCAAATTGACAGAAAATTCCTCGACATTGTTGGAGCCACCATTAAAAGCTCTGAGAAATTCCTTAATAATACAGGGTGAATCATGAGCAGTTGTACTCCTACCTGATATTGAGGCTCTTATACAGGGCCAGATTTAAATTTATTGCCGCCCTTGGCACTGAAGAAAATGCCGCCCCATCTAATCACTAAAATTTTCCACTTTCCAAATTTTGCCGCCCTGGGCACTAGCCCCGACTGCCCCTAGTGTAAATTAACCACTGCTCTTATAGGAAGTCTTATAGGTTACTGAAATGACAAAACTAAAAACATCGTCTACAGAAAACTGAATTTTTCTCACAAAGATCCACAAAAAGCATGAACTTACTGACTGCGTTGTGGTTTTTAACAAAAAACTATTATTTCAGTAAAATTAAGATATTTTTCAATCCAATGAGTAACCAAAAAATCAATTAACCGTATCAATAATATCATTTGTCGGTAGATTAAGGAACCAAGAGGTTACCAAAATTAAGTTACTCTCTAATAACAATTTTATTTATATATATTTGAGAATATTTTGATTGTCATCCTCCATTAACCAGTTCATTGAAGAAACTCTGATAGAAAGCTGGCGACCGCAGAAATACTATTGGTAGTTTTAATTTTAAAAATGATTGAAGGAACCATTGGGAAGGACATGTCAGAGGATGAGAAAAACGTTTAAGCAAAAATATTGATAGAAGTAGTCAAAAGCGCTCTTATCATGCGGGTTCAAAGGTCACTAACCATATGTATCAAATCAGAAGACACAGAGGTTACCAAATTGTAAGTTAAAATATTCATAATTGAATCCCCTGTAATTTTCGACAATCTTACGTGATGAGTAAGACAAACCAATATTATAATTTTTAATAATACTTGAAAGTTAATAAGGGAACGACCTGTACATCATAGAGTGAAATTACAAAAAATTGTGTTTCTTCCACAAAAACTTGTTTACCTATTAAATATCGATTAAAAAGTAGCATAGCAAATCTTATAAAAAAAACTACCTATTGTCAAGTTTGCCATGATAATGACAAAATTGCCAATAAGACAATATTGGTTTGTCTTAATCATAACATATGAACATAAGACTGTCGAAAATTACAGGGGATTCAATTATGAATTTTTTAACTTGACCAAAAACGTGACCAAAAACAAATACCTCATTGGGTAACACAATAACAAGAAAAGATGCATCATTTGCTTTAATTTACACCCCCAAAATTATAATTATCTGCTACTGCCCAATGCTGATATATATTACTTGTATTAATCGTCGTGGGACACCCTGTATACGTGATCTCTAATATTTAGGTAACTTTTTGTAGAAAAATGATGAAAAAAAATTCAATTTTCCCGCAAATAATATGTTAGTATCAGTTTCAAATATTAAAATAACCTTTTGTATAATTTAATTACCTTATATAATTCAAATAGGCACGCTTATGTTAATATTCTAATTACTGACGAAAATTTAAAATATCATTTAAATCTTAGGTGCCTCTGAGTCGCTAGAAATAGAAACTCCAGCTCGGCTTATCAGTTCACTGTTTTTTTGGGCAAAAAACGCTATACCGACAATGAGTAATAAATATTTTGTTATTGGAGAATTTAGTTCTATCGAGAATTTTATAATTGGTGTTGTGTTTGATGGTACGAAGGGAAGCAATTTTTACATTAAAAGGTAAATTTAAGAATAAAATTAATAATTAATTAATAAGATTAACCAGTTACAATTATACAATATTATTATTATTATTACATATGAACAAGGGCAGAGGGACAAGACAATATTACCCAAAAACTGGAGATAATATACAAAACAATTACCTACTAGCAAATTAATACATACATTGAAATGAACAAAAATAATAAAACGAAAAAATACAGGATCATAAAACAAAACTACAATTTTTAGTATTAAAAAAAGTAAGTATTAAATTAAAAAAAAATATTGGATGTAAGGCGGTCCAGTCTATTTTTAAATATGTTGGTGGAAGAAGCAGAAATAATGTTATCATCAAGATTGTTTCAGGCGTCAAAAATTCTATTAGTCAGAAAATTTTGGAATCATATGGAAAACTTTTTTTTTATTAATTTTGAGAAAAAAAATTATTCTTCATAAAAAGTTCTGCATCATCCAATACCTGTAATACAGTCATCAAATGTCAAAACTTTTTAGTCGTATATGGGGTTTGTCAAAAAATATGAGTATTACAGAAAGGGAAGGACCTTTAAATTTGACAATATCGAAAAATGTTACTGAAAAAGTTGGATATGTCGTAGCAGGGTCCGTTGAACTATAGGGAAACACGAATTTTTGACTGATTTTGCGAAAAATCGATAGTACTCACCTATTTTGAGAATAATCCGTCAAAAAATTTGCGGGTTACACATATTTTGCTGAGAAAAATCCAAAAAAAGATTTTTTTTCGCCACTTGAGCCATCACTTTTGGACTAGTTATTTTATACAAACCACAGTTTAAATGTATTGCACTGTACGGAAAAGTGATCAACAACATGTGTTCTCGCTAATTATAACAACATTTCAGTTAGTTTATTCATAATATTGTTTAAATTACCACTTTTATAAATATATATTTGACAGGCTACAAATTTGTATGAAAACAATTAAATCAAATGACAAATGACATAGAAGCTCTAGCGTAATGTGTGACATGATTGCCAGCTGTAAACGATTACGTGAGAATCATGATATTTTTAAAATATTAATTAATTATTGCATTCGAATTTCATCTTAGAAAGTATTGGATGAGGAGGGCGGAATGCATTGTAATGCACATCAATCTATTCAAGTAAAGGAAAAAAATATGATAATTGGATTCACCCTTCCCCTTCTAGAATAACTTAATGTGGATTACAAATAATTGGAGGCATTTGCCTTCCCCTCAAGATATCCAAGAAGGGGAAGGGAATATAATAGTTGGATTCACCCTTTCCCTTCTTGAATAACTTAATGTGGATTACAAAGTATTGGATATCTTTTGAGGGCAAGGCAAATGCCAGTTAAGTTAATTAACTTAATTATTCTAGAAGGGGAAGGGTGAATCCAATTACTATATTCCCTTCCCCTTCTGGAATAACTTGATGTGGATTACAAAGTATTGGATATTTTTTGAGGGGAAGGCTGAATACAATGATTATATATTTGTTTCCTCTTCTTCAAATACGCAATATAAGGATATCATCATGAATAAAATGTGTTTATAATTTCATTTATGTTCTTGGGGTTTGTCTTGAATGAATCTAATTAAAAATATAGTGTGATATTTAATTTCGTATCTTAATAGTCATGTAGCATGATTGTCGAGTAGTCGATTACAGCTGGCAACCACGCTACAAAGTATTGTATTTTGTTCTATGTTTTGTAGGTTGCATATCTGTGTATGCGATTATTATTAAAATTATTTATATCCAAACTGGTTGCCTGTCAAAAATATATTTATAAAAGTGGTAATTTAAACAATATTATGAAGAATCTAACTGGATTTTTTTCATAGATAGCGAGAACACATGTTGTTGATCACTTTCATGTACAGAGCAATATATTTAAACTGTTTTTTGTATGAAATATCATGCCAAAAAGTGATGGCTCAAGTGGCGAAAAAAAATCTTTTTTTGGATTTTTCTTTGTAAATTGTGTATAACCCGCAAATATTTTGACGGATTATTTTCAAAATAGGTGAGTACTATCGATTTTTCGCAAAATCAGTCAAAAACTCGTGTTTCCCAATATGTTCATTCAAAAAAGAAACATTAGTTAAAAATAAAATGATCTGAGGTTTCAATTTAAATCAATGTAATTACATATTTAATAGTAGTTTTTAATTTTGATCAACTTTTTTTAGTAACATTTTTCGATATTGTCAAATTTAAAGGTACTTTACTCTTGAGTGAAACTCATATTTTTTGACAAACCTCGTATACGACTAAAAAATTTTGATATTTGATGTGACTGTATTCCAAATTTTAGATAATGCAGAACTTTTTATGAAGAATAACTTTCCTTCCTAAAATCAATAATAAAATAGTTTTCCATGATTCCAACTTGGGGGGACATATTGTATATAGACGATATTAAGAAGGTATTTTAGAAAATAATTAATTTAGGCAGTAACTACAATGATAGTACTTTTGTCATTTTAAATTTAATTGATAATATTTTAGTACATTTTGAGTAACTTTAATATGTAATAGACAAAAATAACAACAAATTTGTGAAACTTGATATTTCATTATTTTTAACAGTGTAGAAAGCAACTGATCTATCGGCTGTTGATACTGAATGTTTGTTTTAGTTATTAAAGTACCCAAAAAATTTTGTATCAAATTTCTATGATGCATTTAGAATCTAAATCATTTTTTGCGAAATTTTATATTGCTATTTTTTTTAACAGTGTAGATGACGTAGACTTTAGCAGCCGTTAATACCGAATGATTATTAGGGTAGCTATTCTATAATCTTTTTATCAAATTTCATTGATGCGTATAGAAAATAGAACATTTTTTTTGCGGAAAATTATAGCTTCTCGCAATTCCTAAATTCAAAAGGTAACGACAATTGTGTTCGGCTACTAGAGCTGCGGCTGTCAGTTTCATTTTTACACATAAATAGAAATGTCTTAATATGTTACGGTTCAGCATATTATCTACGCATAATAATTTTATTTCCTTTCACTTGCAATAGATTCAGGTTATGATAATGTATGATATATTGCAACGTTTTTAAAACTGCTACTTTTAAAAAAATGATCGCTCGATAATAACATATTTCAACACTCTTGATAATTAAATTAATTGTTTTTTAATATCTGATTGTTTCACAATCTTTTATTTTAACATAACATATTTTTACAATTATTATTAATTGAAAAGTAGTGAAATTAAAAAAATCCATTTTTGAACCAAGTGCTTATAATCTTTGTGACAGGATATGAAAATGGTATACAGGGTGGATAAAAATGCATGGTTCTTCGTCTTCATAATGTGGAAATTTGGAAAAGTATAAAAATTACGTAATGGCCTATACAGGGTGTACCAATCTTACGACAAACGTCGGTATATGGATTATTTTAAGTGATATAAAAAAATATTATCAACAAAAATAGTAGATGTGTTGAGGGTCCATATTTTGAAATTATATCGAACTATACAGAGTGCTGCATAACTCCGTTACCCTTCCCTCCCTTCACATAAGAACAAGTTACGTGAAGTTTGCCAATTGTCTTGCGCATAAACCAGAATCGGTCTTGTACCTATATTTATTCATTGGTGGATTTCAGAGTGAAGAAATGACGCGATCATTTATATACTGCTCATGTTTGTGCAGCAGAGACTGACGTCACGCAAACAATGGTGAATGAATTATGTAAAAAATGTACCTCTTCTTATGTGAAACGTAGTCTACGGTTCTTGCATATCTAATGATGAAATTAAAGTATGGAAGTGAAAAAAAAGTAGTCCTTTATCGGAAGGAGCTGGAACCAATTAACTGAGTACGGTTCATTGAGTAATATGTTACAGGAAATGAGTAAAAAACTTATGTACTGTGCTAAATTGGTATTACTAATTACAGACATTTCCTTAGACCGATTGGGATTCTACAGGACGATGATCAAATTTTAATTACTGAAGTTGCTACAACAAATAGAAAGGTTAAAACATAAAAACCAAACCATTGGTGGTAAAAATGGTACTAAAAATTTGAGAATTGGACCAATAGTATTAAAAATAGCGCTGAAAACTCGAAAGATTGATCCATTATTTTGAAAAGTAGTGTTGATAACTCAAAAACTGGAAGAATATTGCTAAAAATAGTGCTTAAATATCAAAAATTTAAAAATAAAACATTAGCTCCAAAAATATTGCTGAAAACCTGAAAATATAAGAATAGTGCTGAAACTTCAAAAATTTGATCATTATTTCTAAAAATAGCGTTGAAATATCAAAAAGCGGAAGAATTGTTCTAAAAATTTGCTACAACAAACTGGGATGGTTAAATGCAAAATAATAGTGCTGGAAACACAAAAACCAAAACATTGGTTGTGAAGATGGTACTTAAAACTCGAGAATTGAACAAATAGTACTAAAAATAGCGCTGAAAACTCAAAAATTGAACCATTATTTTGAAAAATAGTGTCGAAAACTCAAAAACTGGAAGAATAGTGATATAAATAATGCTGAAACTTCATATATTTAACCAGTATTACTAAAAATAGCGTTAAAACTCAAAAAATAAAACATTAGCTATAAAAATAATGCTATAAACTTAAAAATATAATAATAGTGCTAAAAATTGCGCGGAAAACTCATAAATTGAACCATCATTTTTAAAAATAGCGCTGAAATATCAAAAACCGGAATAATAGTGCTAAAAATGGTGCTGAAACTTCAAAAATTTGACCAATAGTGCTAAAAATATCGATGAAACTCATAAAATAAAACATTAGCTCTAAAAATATTGCTGGAATCCTAAAAAATAAGAATAGTGCTAGAAATAGTACTGAAATTTAACCATTATTTTTAAAAATAGCATTGGAAACTCAATAAGCGGAAGGATTGTTCTAAAAATGGTGCTGAAACTTCGAAAATTTTACCAATAGTGCTAAAAATAGCTAAAAATGAAACATTAACTCTAAAAATATTGCTGAAAACCTAGAAATATGAGAGTAGTGCTGAAAATAATGCTAAAACTTAAAAAATGTAGCCATTATTTTAAAAAATAACGTTGAAAACTCAAAAACCGGAAGACTAGTGCTGAAACTTCAAAAATGTAACCAATAGTGTTAAAAATAGCGTAAAAAATCAAAAAACAAAACATTAGCTCTAAAAATAATGCTATAATCCTAAAAATATAAGAATAGTGCTAAAAATTGCGCTGAAAACTCGAAAATTGAACCATTATTTTCAAAAATAGCGTTGAAAACTCAAAAACCGAAATAAAATTGCTAAAAATGGTGCTGAAACTTCAAAAATGTGACCAATAGTGCTAAAAATAGCGATATAACTCAAAAACGAGCTCAAGAATTAAATCATTAGCTCTAAAGATCCAGAAATCTAAGAATAGTGCTTAAAATAATGCTAAAACTTCAAAAATTTAACCATTATTTTTAAAAATAGCGTTGAATAATCAAAAACTGGAATAATAGTGCCAAAAATGGTGCTGAAACTTCAAAAATTTGACCAATAGTGCTAAAAATATCGATGAAACTAAAAAAATAAAACATTAGCTCTAAAAATATTGCTGAGAATCTAAAAACATAAGAATAGTGCTGGAAATAGTGCAAAAAATAGTGCTGACACTCCAACAATTGAAACACTAGTCCTAAAAATAGTGAACACTGAAAAATTAAATGCTGTTGTACCTATTTTAAGCATGAATTTTTAAATAGCCTTGTGTTTCAAACAGTCAGGGGTACTTGACTTTTTGATATAATTCAAAACCCAAGGAAAAATAATTCAAAAAAATTTCTACTTCTTGTTATGTTAATTAAGAAACTAGTTATTTATATTTTTTGATCTCAACGGCTTCTAGATGGAAAAATTTAATTCATTTCACTTTTTATTGATCTATATAAACATTCTTGTAGAACAGGTTTTTGTGTACAATCGTTAAAAATATTGTTTAATGATACCAATTATTTAAATAATGGAATTTTAAGTCTAGAATGTATTTTTTCCTAAAACTATATTGAAACTTGTCCCAGGACCTTTGGGATCTCGTGTTTTTTCGACACTGACACTATAAAAGAAAGCCTATTATATTTTTTACATCACACTGTATACGTATATATCCTCTTCAGCTTTTGTGTGGCGTAAAATTTGTCCCACTATCAAAATTGTTATCGTTCTAACAATGATTTAAGAAACTGCATTCTCCCAAACTGGGTTGTATTCGCTAAGTTCTTGAACCAAGTGGGTTTTATAGTAAAGCCATTTTTCATTTTTAACGTGCTTTCGAACGATTTTCATTTGTTTAACATCATATTTCACAAACGACAACCTATTGCATTTAACCTATTTCTCTCTTGATTGTTGGGGACGTAAAGACGCTCCAGAAATTCCAGTAAATTACGTTTAGTAGCCTATATTGTAACGTTTCGGAAACATAAGCACTTTATTTGTCCATAAAAATATCTCATAGTAACAATTTCTTTACTTATATTGTTTCACGACATACATGGTGTCCCAATTTTAAAAACGTCTTCATAACTTGTAGATATTCTGCCACATACAGATAGTTTTAACTCGTCGAGGGATACCCTGTATAGTGTGAGATTTAATCATAAAATAATAGCACCACTTTCCCCTAAAGCTGTAGCAGACAGTATTCCCAGGATTGCTAATTGGCATATAGTGAACAGGGCTGTTATATTAATAAGAATAGGTACTTACTATATTTTCAAAATTGACCCAAATAAGAGGGAAAATGAAAAAAAAAAATGGTATGAAGCTTGTTCATAGATACAAACAGATTATTTTCAACATCCCGTAACTCGAGTAGTACCAGCATTTTTTCAAAAAAACTGTATATTTACACAGTAGATTGCTTAAAGCTGCTCACTTAGTATAATTACAGCTAGGAACAAGGAAATCGTAAATCTGTTGAAGTATATTAAAATGTTTGTTGAACTTCAAGACACTAATGTATTGTTCACGATTTTCTATACCGTTTCATTGTTAAATATTTCGATCGTTTCGAGATTTCTCTGGCAGCTTTGCATCAAATATAACATCAACTTCAACTAAACAACTTTCAAATACAAATTTCTAATGTTAATCAAATATTTCTTAGCATCATAATGTGATGGAAAATCGTATCAACTTAATTTCAACCGTTCATGTCTTAACGAAACACACCGCCGTCTAGGCGTCGTCGATACTAGAGAGGCGTCGCTTTGCCGGACACAGTCTTTAGAGCTCTATTTAACACCAATATGATCCTTTTTCGTCGCGCAGAGATTAGTATCATTGAAAATACATTCAATAGAATAGTTGGTTGGGATATCAATAGTATTTAAAAATGTTTCATAAAATTAGTTGCATTTAGAACACAAATTTCTGGTGAATTTTTGTAAAGAATCCCTTGGAAGAGAAAACAGAGTGTCTCTAATATAAGTGCCGGGACATGAGGGGTTTGCAGGTAATGGAATGAAGCTGAAGAAAGTTCTAAAGGAGATTTTATAGGGGAAATTGGAGACTGGAACTCCAACTCAGATAGAAGCTGACACAAGGATACCTCCATACAAATATTTTACTGAATAAGGCAGTTGAAATTGGGTAAGAGACATTTGGTGACTAGACACAGCACCCTGAGGAAGCATGAAGCACCTACTCTGCTTTTGTGAAAAACCAGGCGGAAGCAAAGTAAAGTAAAGCAAAGTAAATAATACAAGCATCACAACCACTGAAAATCCATCCAGTCAAACTACTGGCATATCTAGAAGTCGCAAAGATTCAGGAATGGAACTGTACCTTAAAGTATGCAGATTAACATAAAAAAAGTTTACCAGTCTATCGATTTTCCAAATTAGAAAAAAAAATCAATCAATCAATTTTTTTTTCGAAATTTTTCAATATTTTTCGCTGGGAGGAAGGTAGAGAAAAATAAAAAATACCAACGTGTAGGGGGAATGTTTTGCAACAAAAAAGATTTCCTGCGTTTCTTTCGCCCGAGCAATGGTTTGTCCGGAAAAAATTCGGTAAACTAATTATGTGTTCCGCATCCGCGCAACGGAGTACATTATAAACTATTGTACAGTTATAATGTAGATAGAAATAATTGTAATAGGGCGTTTTGAAGAGGGAAGAGTCAGCTTCAAGATGCCATTTTTTCTCAATTAAAAATATATTATATAATAAGGTGGCATTGTAACAATTTTTCGAAGGATGGAAACTGTTATTTAGGAAGTCTGTTCCATAAATAAAATTTACGGATAATTAATATTCCCTAATTACGAAATACGGCACTTTTCATTATCTTCTAAATTTTAGGAATCTTGAATTTACAAGAAAATATTTACAGTGCTTTTCAGATAAAAGTATCCACCTTTAATAACTTTTGTAATACTGGTATTTAGAAAAAATCCAAAAACACGTCAATTTAGGTTGGAAGGGGCAAGCATTATGGCTTATTTAAACTTACTGGAAAAGCCACCCCCTCACCCCTAGCAGCATCCCCTTTATTTTTTTAAATTACTTTTCATATTTTTTATGTAAAATTTGGATACTCCTCTTTGAGTTGATTTCAAAAATGTATAATACTTGTAGGTTAAAGTGGTTAGTTTATGAGATAAACAATTTTTCTTTTAAGAGCACAAATTTTACTTATTTTTTACTTTTACCTTATTTGCCTGTACTAAAATGGGTTGTACAACAGTTCAAACTCTTTAATCTTTTTAACTGTGCTATTTATTATGAAGTTACAATAAGTGTTCAAAATGAGTACCATTCACTTCCATACAATGGTATAATCTATTTTGAAATGCCTCTCTGACATTGCTTAATACAGCTGGATTTAATTGTCGACATTTATTTTCTATCCTCTCTCGTAAATCATCCAGAGATTCTGGTTGGGTAGCATAAACTTTTGTTTTTAAATACCCCTATAAAAAGAAGTCTAGGGGTGTTAAATCCGGTGACCTAGGTGGCCACTCCATCATCTGCCCCCTTCTACCTATCCAGCGAGCGGGGAATGTTTCGTTTAAAAATTGTCGGACAGGTATAGCATAGTGTGGGGGAGCTCCGTCTTGTTGCAATACCAGTAAATCTTCGGAAAGGTTATCATCATTTTCTATTATTGTTGTAATACGTTGGTCAACCCCTTCCCTGAGTAACTCAAGATATGATTCACCATTTAAATTTCCGTTGATGAAGAAAGGTCCGACAATGTGGTCACCTAGGATACCACACCAAACGTTTAACTTTTGGGGATGATGTGTATGGAATTCACGCATAATATGTGGATAACTTTCAGCCCAATATCTACAATTATGCCTACTCACTAAGCCATTTAATGAAAATGAGCATTCATCAGAAAAGCAAATATTGTTTAACAATTGTGGATTGTTATTGATAATTTGCGTCATTGATTCGCAAAACTCTAGACGACGATCAAAATCATCTTCATTCAACTCGTGCACCAACTTAACTTTGTATGGGTGGTACTTGAATTTATGTAGAACTCGGAAAACTGTAGAAGATGAAACACCGATCGCTCTACTTATTGTTGACAACGATTGGGGTTGTTGAGCCTCTAAGCTGACTTGCCCTAAAATTGCCACTTGGATTGCTTCGTTATTTACGAGTCCCTCTCGCTTATGCACTTTATTGCAAACAGACCCTGTTGTGGTAAATTTCTCCATCAGTTGAATTACATACTTATGAGTTGCATGTCTTCCGTCATGTAATTCGTTAAATATTCTAGCAGCAGCTCTTGCACAATTATTATTTTGGTAGTATAAACCTACAATTTCAATTCTTCCTTGCAAAGAGTAAACCATTTCAGAGAAACAAAATAAATAATGTATCAAATTACACTATCAATAGTGACTACAAATTCTAGTTGACAATGTCAAACTTTAATAAAAAGTAGAGTTTTTTGTTGTTTGGATTTTTTAAGTAGAATAAATAGCACAGTTAAAAAGATTAAAGAGTTTGAACTGTTGTACAACCCATTTTAGTACAGGCAAATAAGGTGAAAGTAAAAAATAAGTAAAATTTGTGCTCTTAAAAGAAAAATTGTTTATCTCATAAACTAACCACTTTAACCTACAAGTATTATACATTTTTGAAATCAGCTCAAAGAGGAGTATCCAAATTTTACATGAAAAATATGAAAAGTAATTTAAAAAAATAAAGGGGATGCTGCTAGGGGTGAGGGGGTGGCTCTTCCAGTAAGTTTAAATAAGCCATAATGCTTGCCCCTTCCAACATAAATTGACGTGTTTTTGGATTTTTTCTAAATACCAGTATTACAAAAGTTATTAAAGGTGGATACTTTTATCTGAAAAGCACTGTAAATATTTTCTTGTAAATTCAAGATTCCTAAAATTTAGAAGATAATGAAAAATGCCGTATTTCGTAATTAGGAAATATTAATTATCCGTAAATTTTATTTATGGAACAGACTTCCTAAATAACAGTTTCCATCCTTCGAAAAATTGTTACAATGCCACCTTATTATATAATATATTTTTAATTGGGAAAAAATGCCATCTTGAAGCTGACTCTTCCCTCTTCAAAACGCCCTATTACAATTATTTCTATCTACATTATAACTATACAATAGTTTATAATGTACTCCGTCGCGCGGATGCGGAACACATAATTAGTTTACCGAATTTTTTCCGGACAAACCATTGCTCGGACGAAAGAAACGCAGGAAATCTTTTTTGTTGCAAAACATTCCCCCTACACGTTGGTATTTTTTATTTTTCTCTACATTCCTCCCAGCGAAAAATATTGAAAAATTTCGAAAAAAAAATTGATTGATTGATTTTTTTTTTCTAATTTGGAAAATCGATAGACTGGTAAACTTTTTTTATGTTAATCTGCATACTTTAAGGTACAGTTCCATTCCTGAATCTTTGCGACTTCTAGATATGCCAGTAGTTTGACTGTAGTTATTTTCAGTGGTTGTGATGCTTGTATTATTTACTTTGCAAATTGCTTCCGCCTGGTTTTTCACTGAAGCAGAGTAGGTGCTTCATGCTTCCTCAGGGTGCTGTGTCTAGTCACCAAATGTCTCTTACCCAGCTTCACCTGCCCTATTCAGTAAAATCTTTGTATGGAGGTATCCTTGTGTCAGCTTCAGTTGGAGTTCCAGTCTCCAATTTCCCCTATAAAATCTCCTTTAGAACTCTCTTCAGCTTCATTCCATTACCTGCAAACCCCTCATGTCCCAGCACTTATATTAGAGACACTCTGTTTTCTCTTCCAAGGGATTCTCTACAAAAATTCACCAGAAATTTGTGTTCTAAATGCAACTAATTTTATGAAACATTTTTAAATACTATTGATATCCCAACCAACTATTCTATTGAATGTATTTTCAATGAAACTAATCTCTGCGCGACGAAAAAGGATCATATTGGTGTTGAATAGAGCTCTAAAGACTGTGTCCGGCAAAGCGACGCCTCTCTAATATCGACGACGCCTAGACGGCGGTGTGTTTCGTTAAGACATGAACGGTTGAAATTAAGTTGATACGATTTTCCATCACATATGATGCTAAGAAATATTTGATTAACATTAGAAATTTGTATTTGAAAGTTGTTTAGTTGAAGTTGATGTTATATTTGATGCAAAGCTGCCAGAGAAATCTCAAAACAATCGAAATATTTAACAATGAAACGGTATAGAAAATCGCGAACAATACTTAAGTGTCTTGAAGTTCAACAAACATTTTAATATACTTCAACAGATTTACGATTTCCTTGTTCCTAGCTGCAATTATACTAAGTGAGCAACTTTAAACAATCTACTGTGTAAATATACAGTTTTTTGAAAAAATGCTGATACTACCCGAGTTACGGAATGTTGAAAATAATCTGTTTGTATCTATACACAAGCTTCCTACCATTTTTTTTCATTTTCCCTTTTATTTGGGTCAGTTTTGAAAATATAGTTAGTATTCTTATTAATATAACAAGCCATGTTCACTATATGCCAATTAGCAATGCTGGGAATACTGTCTGTTACAGCTTTAGGGGAAAGTAGTGCTATTATTTTATGATTAAATCTTACACTATACAGGGTGTCCCTCGACGAGTTAAAACTATCTGTATGTGGCAGAATATCTACAAGTTATGAAGACGTTTTTAAAATTGGGACACCATGTATAATGTGAAGCAATATAAGTAAAGAAATTGTTACTATGAGATATTTTTATGGACAAATAAAGTGCTTATGTTTCCGAAACGTTACAATATAGGCTACTAAACGTAATTTACTGGAATTTCTGGAGCGTCTTTACGTCCCCAACAATCAAGAGAGAAATAGGTTAAATGCAATAGGTTGTCGTTGGTGAAATATGATGTTAAACAAATGAAAATCGTTCGAAAGCACGTTAAAAATGAAAAATGGCTTTACTATAAAACCCACTTGGTTCAAGAACTTAGCGAATACAATGCAGTTTCTTAAATCATTGTTACAACGATAACAATTTTGATAGTGGGACAAATTTTACGCCACACAAAAGCTGAAGAGGATATATACGTATACAGTGTGATGTAAAAAATATAATAGGCTTTCTTTTATAGTGTCAGTGTCGAAAAAAACACGAGATCCCAAAGATTTTGGGACGACAAGTTTCAATATAGTTTTAGGAAAAAATACATTCTAGACTTAAAATTCCATTATTTAAATAATTGGTATCATTAAACAATATTTTTAACGATTGTACACAAAAACCTGTTCTACAAGAATGTTTATATAGATCAATAAAAAGTGAAATGAATTAAATTTTTCCATCTAGAAGCCGTTGAGATCAAAAAATATAAATAACTAGTTTCCTAATTAACATAACAAGTAGTAGCAATTTTTTTGAATTATTTTTCCTTGGGTTTTGAATTATATCAAAAAGTCAAGTACCCCTGACTGTTTGAAACACAAGGCTATTTAAAAATTCATGCTGTCAGCATTTAATTTTTCAGTGTTCACTACTTTTGGGACTAGTGTTACAATTGCTGAAGTGTCAGAACTATTTTTTGCACTATTTCCAGCACTATTCTTATGTTTTTAGATTCTCAGCAATATTTTTAGAGCTAATGTTTTATTTTTGGAGTTTCATCGATATTTTTAGCACTATTGGTTAAATTTTTGAAGTTTCAGCACCATTTTTGGCACTATTATTCCAGTTTTTGATTATTCAACGCTATTTTTAAAAATAATGGTTGAATTTTTGAAGTTTTAGCATTATTTTAAGCACTATTCTTAGATTTCTGGATCTTTAGAGCTAATGATTTAATTCTTGAGCTCGTTTTTGAGTTATATCGCTATTTTTAGCACTATTGGTCACATTTTTGAAGTTTCAGCACCATTTTTAGCAATTTTATTTCGGTTTTTGAGTTTTCAACGCTATTTTTGAAAATAATGGTTCAATTTTCGAGTTTTCAGCGCAATTTTTAGCACTATTCTTATATTTTTAGGATTATAGCATTATTTTTAGAGCTAATGTTTTGTTTTTTGATTTTTTACGCTATTTTTAACACTATTGGTTACATTTTTGAAGTTTCAGCACTAGTCTTCCGGTTTTTGAGTTTTCAACGTTATTTTTTAAAATAATGGCTACATTTTTTAGGTTTTAGCATTATTTTCAGCACTACTCTTATATTTCTAGGTTTTCAGCAATTATTTTTTGTTTCATTTTTAACTATTTTTAGCACTATTGGTAAAATTTTTTGAAGTTTCAGCACCATTTTTAGAACAATCCTTCCGCTTTTTGAGTTTCCAATGCAATTTTTAAAAATAATGGTTAAATTTCAGTACTATTTCTAGCACTATTCTTATTTTTTAGGATTTCAGCAATATTTTTAGAGCTAATGTCTTATTTTTTGAGTTTCATCGATATTTTTAGCACTATTGGTCAAATTTTTGAAGTTTCAGCACCATTTTAGCACTATTATTCCGGTTTTTGATATTTCAGCGCTATTTTTAAAAATAATGGTTCAATTTTTGAGTTTACCGCGCAATTTTTAGCACTATTATTATATTTTCAAGTTTATAGCATTATTTTTATAGCTAATATTTTATTTTTTGAGTTTTAAAGCTATTTTTAGCACTACTGGCTAAATATATGAAGTTTCAGCACTATTTTTATTACTATTCTTCCGGTTTTTGAATTTTCAACACTATTTTTCAAAATAATGGTTCAATTTTTGAGTTTTCAGCGCTATTTTTAGTACTATAGGTTCAATTCTCGAGTTTTAAGTACCATCTTCACCACCAATGTTTTGGTTTTTGTGTTTCCAGCACTATTATTTTGCATTTAACCATCCCAGTTTGTTGTAGCAAATTTTTAGAACAATTCTTCCGCTTTTTGATATTTCAACGCTATTTTTGAAAATAATGATCAAATTTTTGAAGTTTCAACACTATTTTTAGCACTATTCTTATATTTTCAGGTTTTCAGCAATATTTTTGGAGCTAATGTTTTATTTTTAAATTTTTGATATTTAAGCACTATTTTTAGCAATATTCTTCCAGTTTTTGAGTTATCAACACTACTTTTCAAAATAATGGATCAATCTTTCGAGTTTTCAGCGCTATTTTCAATACTATTGGTCCAATTCTCAAATTTTTAGTACCATTTTTACCACCAATGTTTTGGTTTTTATGTTTTAACCTTTCTATTTGTTGTAGCAACTTCAGTAATTAAAATTTGATCATCCTCCTGTAGAATCCCAATCGGTCTAAGGAAATGTCTGTAATTAGTAATACCAATTTAGCACAGTACATAAGTTTTTTACTCATTTCCTGTAACATATTACTCAATGAACCGTACTCAGTTAATTGGTTCCAGCTCCTTCCGATAAAGGACTACTTTTTTTCACTTCCATACTTTAATTTCATCATTAGATATGCAAGAACCGTAGACTACGTTCCACATAAGAAGAGGTACGTTTTTTACATCATTCATTCACCATTGGTCGAGTGACTTCAGTCTCTGCTGCACAAACATGAGCAGTATATAAATGAACGCGTTATTTCTTCACTCTGAAATCCACCAATGAATGAATATAGGTACAAGACCTAGTCTGGTTTATGCGCAAGACAGTTGGCAAACTTCACGTAACTTGTTCTTATGTGAAACGGAGTCTACTTTAATACTATCCATCAAGATATTCTAATGATAAAATGAAAGTATGGAGGGAGAAAATATTATCTATGCTACTCACATTTTATAGTTATATATGGCATTACGTATTTTTTATACTTTTTCAAATTTCCTCACTATGAAGACGAAGAACAATGCATTTTATCCACCCTGTATACCATTTTCAGATCCTGTCCCACAGATTATAAGTACTTGGTTCAAAAATTGATTTTTCTTTTAATTTCACTTCTTTTCAATTTATAGGTAATTGTAAAAATATGTTAAGTTAAAATAAAAGATTGTGAAACAATCAGATATTAAAAAACAATTAGTTTAATTATCAAGAGTGTTGAAATATGCTATTATCGAGCGATCAATTTTTTTAAAGTAGCAGTTTTAAAAACGTTGCAATATATCATACATTAATCATAACCTGAATCTATTACAAGTGAAAGGAAATAAAATTATTATGCGTAGATAATATGCTGAACCGTAACATATTAAGACATTTTTACTTATGTGTAAAAATGAAACTGACAGCCGCAGCTCTAGTAGCCGAACACAATTGTCGTTACCTTTTGAATTTAGGAATTGCGAGAAGCTATAATTTTCCGCAAAAAAAATGTTCTATTTTCTATACGCATCAATGAAATTTGATAAAAAGATTATAGAATAGCTACCCTAATAATCATTCGGTATTAGCGGCTGCCAAAGTCTACATCATCTACACTGTTAAAGAAAATAGCAATAAAAAATTTCGCAAAAAATGATGTAGATTCTAAATTCATCATAGAAATTTGATACAAAATTTTTTGGGTACTTTAATAACTAAAACAAACATTCAGTATCAACAGCCGATAGATCAGTTGCTTTCTACACTGTTAAAAATAATGAAATATCAAGTTTCACAAATTTGGTGTTATTTTTGTCTATTACATATTAAAGTTATTCAAAATGTCCTAAAATATTTTCAATTAAATTTAAAATGACAAAAGTACTATCATTGTAGTTACTGTCTAAATTAATTATTTCCTAAAATACCTTCTTAATATCGTCTATATACAATATGTCCCCCTAAGTTGGAATCATATGGAAAACTATTTTATTATTAATTTTAGGAAGAAAAGTTATTCTTCATAAAAAGTTCTGCATTATCTAAAATTTGGAATACAGTCATCAAATATCAAAATTTTTTAGTCGTCTACGAGGTTTGTCAAAAAATATGAGTTTCACTCAAGAGTAAAGTACCTTTAAATTTGACAATATCGAAAAATGTTTAAAAAAAGTTGATCAAACTTAAAAACTACTATTAAATATGTAATTACATTGATTCAAATTAAAACTTCAGATTATTTTATTTTTTAAACGGGCATCTACCAAATTCGACCTTGCACAATTATGCTTTGTATATTTTTTTGTTTCCCTACGTCCTCACGTTCAAGTTCACATAACGAAAATTTTATTAGAAATATGAAAGCTCCGCAACATGTAGGTAGCCAAGCGGTCCAAGCGGATTTTGGTTCACGTACTACTCTATAAGCTTCGTCAGTACTGAACTGGGAGACCGCCGAGACCGGCGAGCGTTGTATCAACAATGGAACGGCACGCGACTACCGAAGCAGAGAGACAATGTCAGTCATAGAAGGATAGAAAAGCGAGAGATGGATTTTTATCCGATATTTCAGTGGTAGCAACCGAATTTCAATAATGAATTGTACGGTCATAAGTAATTTGAGGATTCTGAGATTTTTATATAGTATTCATAAAGCTTCAAATTAGCAATTAGTTTTTCCATTTAATCCATATTTAATTCTTCACAAGGGCTCAAACTTTGCTTAGTATGTGTAATTACCTCATGATTCGTATTTTTTTCAACAAAATTTGGCTAGCATTTCAAAGTTTTCATAAGTTCAACTTTAATCTACATGATATTTTTTTTCTTAATTTTCAATACATCCATTACCTCAAAATTCTTTGCCAAAAATACTTCGATATTTTGTCAAATCGCTGCCGATAGATTCCCCTTAATGTTTCTTTTTTGAATGAACATTTATCTTTTGTGATTACGAAACACATGATAATCGTTTAGGTTTTTCATCATTTTTTTGATGATAACATCATTTCTGCTTCTTCCGCCAACATATTTAAAAATAGACTGGACCGCCTTACATCCAATATTTTTTTTTTTATTTAATACTTTTTTTAATACTAAAAATTGTACTTTTGTTTCATGATCCTGTATTTTTTCGTTTTATTATTTTTGTTCATTTCAATGTATGTATTAATTTGCTAGTAGGTAATTCTTTTGTAAACAATCTTCAGTTTTTGGGTAATATAGGGACTTGTCCCTCTGCCCTTGTTCATATGTAATAATAATAATAATATTGTATAATCGTAACTGGTTAATCTTATTAATTAATTATTAATTTTATTCTTAAATTTACCTTTTAATGTAAAAATTGCTTCCCTTCGTACCATCAAACACAACACCAATTATAAAATTCTCGATAGAACTAAATTCTCCAATAACAAAATATTTATTACTCATTGTCGGTATAGCGTTTTTTGCCCAAAAAAACAGTGAACTGATAAGCCGAGCTGGTGTTTCTATTTCTAGCGACTCAGAGGCACCTTCGATTTAAATGATATTTTAAATTTTCGTCAGTAATTAGAATATTAACATAAGCGTTCCTATTTGAATTATATAAGGTAATTAAATTATACAAAAGGTTATTGTAATATTTGAAACTGATACTAATATATTATTTGCGGAAAAATTGAATTTTTTTCCATCATTTTTCGATAAAAAGCTACCTAAATATTAGAGATCACGTATACAGGGTGTCCCACGACGATTAATACAAGTAATATATATCAGCATTGGGCAGTAGTAGATAATTATAATTTTGGGGGTGTAAATTAAAGCAAATGATGCATCTTTTCTTGTTATTGTGTTACTCAATGAGGTATTTGTTTTTGGTCACGTGACGACGCATTAAAAATTATTAATGGAACAACCTGTATGTTTGTGCCTTTCTGTGTTCTTCCCGATAAAACAATTCCAGCTAACTAGCACACTTGAGGTCTAAAGTGATTAATTCAAGAGCTACAGGTACTTAAAGGATTGTAAGTTAAAAAATTCATAATTTTTCCGGTTTCTGGCAACCTCAAGCAAAAAAAATGGTACTTAATCTGATAGATTATTTCGAGAATGAATGAAAAAGTGGAAATTCGTCAACCAGTGTGCAGGAAACATCAACCATCGTTATTTTCTCCGGGTATATTTTTTGTAATCTCACATTTTGGTAACTTCTGTGTCTTCTGATTTGATACATATGGCTAGGGACCTTTGAACCCGCATCATAAGAGCGTTTTTGACCACTTATATCAATATTTTTTTCTCATCCTCTGACATGTCTTTCCCAATGGTTCCTTCAATCATTTTTAAAATTAAAACTACCAATAGTATTTCTGCGGTCGCCAGCTTTCTATCAGAGTTTCTTCAATGAACTGGTTAATGGAGGATGACAATCAAAATATTCTCAAATATATATAAATAAAATTGTTATTAGAAAGTAACTTAATTTTGGTAATCTCTTGGTTCCGTAATCTACCGACAAATGATATTATTGATACGGTTAATTGATTTTTTGGTTACTCATTGGATTGAAAAATATCTTAATTTTACTGGAATAATAGTTTTTTGTTAAAAACCACAACGCAGTCAGTTAGTTCATGCTTTTTTTGGATCTTTGTGAGAAAAATTCAGTTTTCTGTAGACGATGTTTTTAGTTTTGTCATTTCAGTAACCTATAAGACTTCCTATAAGAGCAGTGGTTAATTTACACTAGGGGCAGTCGGGGCTAGTGCCCAGGGCGGCAAAATTTGCAAAGTGGAAAATTTTAGTGATTAGATGGGGCGGCATTTTCTTCAGTGCCAAGGGCGGCAATAAATTTAAATCTGGCCCTGTATAAGAGCCTCAATATCAGGTAGGAGTACAACTGCTCATGATTCACCCTGTATTATTAAGGAATTTCTCAGAGCTTTTAATGGTGGCTCCAACAATGTCGAGGAATTTTCTGTCAATTTGATGCAAAAAGTTGAAACAAAAATACTCTTCACATGTTTTCTTTTAATATTTTGGTGTACTTTTTTTTGTACTGACAAAAAGCTCTCCAAAAGCATTGATTCTCATCTTGAATACATTACCAATGTAGAATTGTTGCTGGCAGTCGAACTAATAGCAATTAGTTGGACAGCTAGCAATAGATTAATTGGACCAATGCATTAACTCAGCAAACTGCGTTTAACCATTCAATTCGAATCTGCCATTATATTGAAGTCACGAAAATGCTGAAGGATATGGAATTAAGGAAGATACTCCTAGACGAAAGGGACCAAGCCAAAAAAGAAGCAGCAGAAGCGAAAAAAACCCGGAGGAGAGATAAAGAAAACCATCCAGCGCATGGAAGAGGAGATGACAGGCCTAAGAAAAGCCATGGAGAACATGGCAACGGCGATTCAAGAGGAGAAGAGAAGCCGAAGCCGCTCAGAAAGCGTCCACAGAAAGACGCAGAGGACAGAATCCCCAAGAAAAGACGAAGACAGTGAAGAAGGGGAGATGGATTTCACGGAAGTGATATCCATCAGGGACATACAGAAAAAGGAAGCCGCCGCCCGGATGAAAGCCAACGAGGAAACGATGGAAGAGGCCATCCGCGAAGACAAGAAGACGACGACGCACCTACCACCACCCGTGATTCTGCGGAGCATCCACCACTGGAGCTCCGTAAGAAAAGAAATCGAAAGACGAAACATAAAGTCGAGGTTCATAACAATTCGAGAAAGACTCGGAGTGAAAATACCCTGCGACGGACCAGAGGACAACAGGAACCTCACAAGGTACCTGAGAGAAGAGAGAAAAGAAGTGGAGTGGTATACCTAACCTAACCTAATACGTATATGCCACAAGAAGACAGGATGGCAAGGATTGTCATCCGAGGACTAACGCAATGCGAGGACACCAAAGAAATCAAGAAAGAAATCGAGACGTTTAACGTAAACATGAAATACGTGAAGTGCGGAGGACCACACCGATCCAACGACTGCCGACGACCGAAGACCAAGCCGGCCACCTTCGCAAACTGCCAGGGAGAACACCCGGCAAACTGCAAAGGATGTCCAAAAGCCACAAACAACCAGAAGACAAGGACAACAGCAGTAAAGAAGACAGGAGTCAGCTACGCCCAAGCCGTAGCTAACAAGAAAACAACGACAAAACAACAGATCCTTGAACAGGTGACAAAGATATTAGCTCAGCTAATGGCTTAAAGTCGCTTGTAAGAGATCGGAAGGAAAGAAGACACACTCTATAAGGGTGTTTTCAGCCGAAATTGCCGGCTGAGGACGCACTTTGTAGAGGCAGCGCAAACACACACAACGGAAGACACACACACAAAGGAAGACCGCCGAAGAAAAAACCACCGAGGTTACACGGCCAAAGAGAGGATGGCTCGCCACCAGATGCTAACCCTTTTAGTTAGGGACGAGCTGTACGCCGAAACGCGAACTACGATGATGAGACCCATCGGATAAGATGGGGGGAAGTGGTGGAAGTCCTCCCCGGAGTTGTACCTCGCTTAGAGAGGAACATCCTGGGTGGGACGCGCTCATCTAGGTTGAGTGTGTGTGAGCACAAATTAATTGTTGTTAATATTTACATTTATTGTACAGTTTGTACAATTTGTAAATTGTACTGGAGGGCAACGGGAATTTATAGACGTTGAAGCTGCATGGCTAATTGTTTGGTTTATCTCGTTTCGATCATTTTCTTTTGAAGTCGAGGCATGGGTGTTGAATATTTTATTAGCCACTTCTACTATATTATTAAGTGATTCGTCAATATATTAGATCGGAGAAAAAATATTTTACTTTTGTCATAACAAAGTAATTTCCATGGTTACCACTTCTATATTTCAATATGAACATAGAGAAACCTATATCTAAACATACTTGATTGCATCTTGAATGAAATATTTTTTAATTAATTTTTTAAATATAATTCAACGTTTGGGAATATTATGCTTTTCCCACTAATTATACAATATACTATTCCTCAAATGCTAAATTTGGTACGTACGAAACCTCGAGGGCATTTCAGTTCGCCAAGCTGCAGCCGGTCCAAAAACTTTCACATTCATTATCTTTACGATCACCTGGCTCATACGTCATTAGCGATATTTATATGAACCAACCAACTAAAAACTTGTGTTTTTTCAAGACTCATTTAAAAAACTGACTCATAAAAAGAGGCAATATTTAAAAAAATATTTCCAAATATATTTATTATTAAAAATGAATTAAATTATTATTGAGTTAAGTATATTGAAACGAGTATATAATGAAGAAATTTTTCGATAATGAATTTACTATTGTTAATTATAACATCTTTATACTGATTATTGTTCTATACAGGGTGTCCCACGACGAGTAAAAACTATCTATATATGGCAAAATACGAGGCAAAATACTCAAGGTAAAATCATGAAAAATTCCACGATCTTTTTAAAAAGTATATTTTCAAAGATGGCAGACAGAATGTAATACCGTGTATATTAATACATTTTTAAAATCTACGTAAAATTTCAGTATACTTGTGTCTGAAAACTTTTTTCAAAAATTGCATATTTTTTGAGTTATTAATTTTTTTGTAAAAAATTTGACGGTTGCAGACCCTTACAAATTATTTTTTTAAGAGGATACCCTTAAAGATGTGAAGATGGTTTCTGTTCGGTTGCTTTTAGTAAGGTCAGATCTATTTGAATCTATGTTGAAAAATTTTTCATTTTATACAGAGTGTGTATAGAAAATGTTCAAAGTTTAACTTCATAAATATAAAATTTCTTCATTTTTTTAAATAAAACCACTCGGTTTTTTCTATTTTAATGCATTCAGGGATAAAAAATAAGGCAAATTCATGTATATTTTCCTATACCTAAACCTTACCGTTATCCAGATATTGAATGTTTTCTGTAAATTTTGAGAGATGCAGAATATCTTACTGCAAATGAAGCACATATGTTCTTGTAACAACTTTGCCCTATTAACCATGTATTAAAAGCAAATTTACATAATCTTTTTTATTTCTTAGTGCTTGTATCAACGGGTCAAAATAAAATTTGGACCACATCTGCATCTCTCAAAATTTACAGAAAACATTCAATATCTGGATAACGGTAAGGTTTAGGTATAGGAAAGTATACATGAATTTGTCTTATTTTTTACCCCTGAATGCATTAAAATGGAAAAAACGGGTGGTTCTATTCAAGAAAATCAAGAAATTTGATATTTATGAAGTTAAACTTTGAACACTTTTTAAACACACCCTGTATAAAATGAAACATTTTTCAACATAGATTTAAATACGTCTGACCTTGCCAAAAACAATCGAACAGAAACCATTTTCATATCTTTAAGGGTATCCTCGTAAAAAAATAATTTACAAGGGTCTGCAACGGTCAAATTTTTCACAAAAAAATCAATAACTAAAAAAGTATGCATTTTTCGAAAAAAGTTTTCAGACAAAACTATACTAAAATTTTACGTAGATTTAAAAAATGTACTAATATACAGGGTGTTCTGTCCAAAAAACAAAGTTCCAGTCGACTTCCGGTAGAACCGGAAGTCTGCCATCTTTGAAAATATTTTAGCTAAAAAGATCGTATCCGAAAACCCAAACGTAGAAATTTTCATGATTTTACTATAAGTATTTTGCCATATACAGATAGTTTTAACTCGTCGTAGGACACCCTTTATAAATAAAAATCCATTTTTCACCAGCGGCGCATCATTATTAGAGGGTTCAGCAAAATTTATTAATATTGACCATTTCTTATTTCCATTTTAGTCCCGGAAGATGTCGCTGCAATCGGGCTCATACTGAACAACTCCCAAACGAATTGGCCCATTCAAATGAAATTTTGTGTGTGTTTGAGTGAGTAGCTGGAGGGTTTAGATTCACAATTAGTAACGGTAGGTGGCGCAGCAATCGGATGGGCCGTTTTGATGGCATTTAGCACAGGATTTTGTTGTTGTCATTTTAAAAAATAAGCAAAAAGTCAGGAAAGTAACAATGGGTCAAATTTTGCATAATTTGGTAAGACAAAACAGGACAACGTCTGTCCTTAGAAGGTCAATATTCTGCTGCTGTGTGGCATGTATTCTGTCAAGTTTAAAATTTGCGCGGGAAAAATATCAAAATAAATGAAGAAGCGGTAGAAAAATTAATAGGAATATTCATAGTAAAAAGTGCCTAAGTCTGTCTTCACGAATGTTCTCGAATTATAAAGTATACGCAGATGTGGTATATTCAAGAAGGGTCTAGAGTTGCGAAGGACTATATATACGCGGGTTTTTTAGTGATTCGGGAAGTTGTTCAGTATACAGTGAATCGGTAAAGCTTCAGTATACAGTGAGTGAATATAAATAGTGTTGATGATAAATTAGGACAATTATTATACCAAGTGTAGATAAATGTGTATATAAATTAAGTTTATTATAGTGTGTAATTGTTTCTTCAATAAATCAATAGTAATTAGCCATAGTGAGCGTATAATAATTTCATCCCACGGTAAAAACAGTTCAAAATAAATAAGAAAGACATTACAATATCAATAAATGTAACTAAGGATGTCTACCTTAACAGCTAGCAATTCCTTGAGATAATTAGAAGCCTAGAAAAGCCATCACTTATTTTACACACATTAAAAAATATTATTTATTCCATGTGAGTAACAAGTACCGTTACACCACAAATATCAATCATGAACAATGAATGGTAGCAACGAAATTAATATTCAGAAAACCTTCTCTCCATATTCTTCGTTAAGTATTGTTTACGAGGGTTTGTAAAAAAATTATCTACCCAATCTTACATTTGAACTTAATTGGAAATTAAGTTTTGCAAAGTATCAAGTTTAGCGGATTTTTAAAATTTTAGGTCGATCATCCACATTTCATGACGTGGATGGTTATACAGTTATCGTCAAAAGTATGGCAGAGTGGCATTTGACGTGCGGAAAAACTTAAAAATAAGAAATTCTTTACACTGTTGCTTTTTTCTAATAAACGAATATTGTTGAATAAGATAACTTTCACTTGGTTGCGTTAATTTAAAATTGTTCGCGGTCAACTGCATATATATACATCAAATTAAATAAACCAAGCAACGGTACTATTTCAATTGCATAATGTTAAAACAAATATTTAAATAAACTCAAATCGATTAATTAAGAAAAATACTAGGTATTTAATAATTGGTTATTATAATATTGACGTTGCTACAGAGAGTTTCTAAATGGAATTCACTTTCCCAACGAAAGTTAGATATTAAATAAAATATCTACACGTGATATGAGAAAGTCAGTTATTTTGTTGTTGTGTGTGAATTGAGAAAAGTTGATTTTCAATTTTTCCAATACGAAAAAAAACTTTTGCCAGTTTTTATCACAAGAAAAATGTTGCTCTTTTAGACTATTTCAAAGAACAATCAATGACGAAAAAGTCTTCAAATTTATAGGATAAACCAGGACAATGGAACAATTTTGACGTCTGTAATATGTATGGGGTGACATTCACTGAGATCTCACTCCTACTAAGTTTCTGATGAGAGTCTCAGAAACTAGCAGTTCCTTTAGTCCTATTTCCCGGAGGAATTTTAGGATGTCTGCAGGCTTCAACTTAGGTAAATGTTCCTCTTCTATCCAGTAATCTCCTAGGTGCTGTGCTCTAGGATTCTGAAGTGTTGTGCAGTTGGAAAGTATGTGCAGGTGGAGGTTTCTTCTTCCATTCCACAAAATCTGCATTCTTCTTCCTCCACTATTTTGAGCTTTTTCAGGTGCCCATTCAGGCGACAATGTCCCGTTAGGATCCCTGATATAGTGGCTTTAGTTGAAGAAGGTCAATCTCAAAGGTTCGTGGCAAACAGAGTTGGCGTTTGGCAAAGTGATGTGTCTCGTGTATGGAAACGGTATCTCCAGACCAATTCTCTTCGTGATAGACCTAGAAGCGGTAGAAGGCGTGTTACTAATCAGCGGCAGAACCGCTATATCCAATTAACTATCCGAAGAAACCCGTTCATGGCAATACCAGCACTCCAAAGAGATATGAGACATGCGTTGGGAGTTCAAGTATCGATCTCGACATTACGAAGACGAATATTGCGACAGGTTTGAGGTGTCGCCGACCAATAAGAGTGCCAAAACTACAACCTGAGCACAGAGCTCGCCGACTACAGTGGGCTCAAGAACACGCGGCCTTGCCTGAAGAATTTTGGAAATCGGTGTTTTTTTCCGACGAGACAAGGATTTGTTTGGTACAAGATAGCCATCGAATACGTATGTGGCGGGATCCAACGAGAGTTGCTTAGCTTGCCCATGCTCGCCCCGTGCCGCCCTTCAGAGGAGGAAGTGCTATGTTTTGGGATGGTATCATGTTAAATGATCGCACAGAATTAATTCATTTGGAGGGAACGATGACTGGTGATAGGTATCTCAGAGAGATTCTACATCCTCACGTGAGACTATGGCGCGCAGCTGTTGGCAATTCCTTCGTTTTTATGGACGATCACGCCCGACCTCATCGGACCAGAGCTGTAAATGAGTATCTTGAAACTGAAGGGATCAATCGTTTGAACTGGCCTGCCCTATCTCCTGACATGAATCCCATAGAACATGCTTGGGACATGCTTGCCAGGGCAGTGGCAGCACGCAAAAATCCACCCAGGAGTGTACAAGAGCTTGTTCATGCGGCCCAAGAAGAATGGCGAAATATTCATCAACAGAATATCAATAATTTGGTAAACAGCATGGGCAGGCGCCTTCAAGCTTGCATAAATTCTTCTAGAGGTGGAAATACTCTTTATCAAAAGTTCTCATGCAGGTTCTCACTTAACCTTTTCTTTGGAAAGAATCAATTTGTATTCAATTTATTTAATTTCTAAGAATAGTTTTTATGTTTAAAGCAAGTTTATTATTGGATAATAAAAATTTTTGAAAAATATACACGTTTTTTTTATTGAAACTAATTATTTGATTAATCTCCAATCCATTTATAATGAACACATTTTTTTTTCGGAGATTTAGGGTGATACAAAACTTTTGAATCTATGTGTATAAGCCTTACTAGATCTTTCCAATGGTCAGATCTTCTCTTTCTTCCGGCTTTACCTACTTCTTCTTATATTACATTTGGGATGATTCCGCAAAAGGGTTCAGTCCCCCAGAAAAGTATTTCAGTCCCCCTACTTCATCTGCTATTTCATTTCTTTCTATTCCAGAGTGTCCTGGAATCCATAGTAGGGTGACTATATTGTTCTCGCCTAGTTCATTGAGTTTGTCTAGGCATTCCCACACCATTTTGGAACTGATTACACAAGAGCTCAGAGCTTTAATGGCTGCTTAACTATCCGACATTATGATAATCCTTTGTCTTCTGTATCCTTTATCAATATTAAACTGGGCGCACTTTCTTATGGCGTGGATTTCCGCTTGAAAGATACTTGGGGTTTTTCCCAAGCTTTCAGAGTGTTTGGTTCCTGGCCCGAACACTCCTAACCCAGTTCCTTCTATTGCTTTTGAGCCGTCTGTGTACCATTGAATGGCATTATTTCCAAGTCTGGTAATGGTATTTGGATCCCATTCCTTCTTGTTGCTTAATTCCGTAACGAATTTCTTTGAAAAGTTATACTTTTTCATCATACCGTCTTGCGGCATCTCCCAGGTTGTCTGATTTCTAAGAATTAAAGAAGTGTTTTTTTAATGATTGTCTCTCTACTTAGTCTGTAATATACAGTGGGAACCAATTTGCAATGCCTTGTGCTATACAAGAAGTGTAAGGTCTCAGCTCCATTTGGTAGGATTTTTCTTAATTTCAAGTAATTTAGGTATGATCAGGTTATATTCGCCATCTACTGGGTACGGAACGAGTTACAATTTTTCCCTTTTTTGTTTTGGATAGAGTTGACATTTAGGAATAATTTGACATCATTAAATAATTTTGAAAATTCCACACATGGATGAATTTTAGTGGACATTTTTTCCTCCTGGGTACCCAACAGCGAATTATACTGGAAATTTTTTTGGCGTTTATGATGACAGAATATTTTTTTTGACAATCTAATTTTTATTTGTTTATATTATGATAATTTTGATCCATTTCAACTCCAAGCTTTGATGTTTTCTAAATTCTTCAGACTATTATGATTAATGTTTATATCAAAAACGAAATTATTATATACTATGATGAAGACGAAAATTGATGTTGTTGGAAATAAACACATTTGGTGTGGAATTTTCTTACCGAATACCACGCGAGGTCAAATTAAATTCGAAATTTTTTTCGAGAGAAAATTTCCGGAAATAATTTGACTTCTAGTGGTATTACTAGTGAAAATTTTTGCAATTGTGTCACATCTACAAAATTGCTTTTGTATGGATTCTCACTAAGAAAACATAGAGCACTGATCACGTAAGCTTAGGGGGGGTTTTCGGAGAAAAATATGAGTACAACTCTTCAAGGGGGGTCAAAAAAATTTCAAAAATGCCTCACGTTATCAATGATTATATAAATGCACCTTTATGAATATAGTCAAACGCAGTCTTATCATGCGGCTCATACGATTCACTCACTCACTGTTTTTGTCTTCTTTTATTGCGTGTAATCATAACTTCCAAAAAAAATCAGTAAGATGAATAAGACAGACTTATGCAATTTCGACGGGAGAAAAAAGGATATGTATTTAGTTTTTATCGTTTCTAAAAAGTCTTTCACCAGCGAAGTTTTTATTTAAATGTCAGTTATGTCACTTTGACAATTCATATGAATAATAAGAAGCAATTTTCGGGTATTTTGCATACTCAAGCAGTAAAAAATGGTACTCAATCTGATAGATTATTTCGAGAATGAATGAAAAAGTGGAAATGCGCCAACCAGCGTGCAGGAAACAACAATCATCATTATTTTCACCGGGTATATTTGTAATCTCACATTTTGGTAACCTCTGTGTCTTCTGATTTGATACATATGGTGAGTGACCTTTGAACCCGCACGATAAGAGCGCTTTTGACTATAGCCATTATTATTTGGTTTTTGAATAATAAATTATTAATTAATGTAAGAATCAAAATATGTCCCATAGATAATAATTGGAATTTCATTATAATTTGGCGCATTTTGGAAACTCCTATGAATTTCAAGGTTTCTTAAGACATCACACCGCAATGATTCAGTGTTATTTTAGATTTAGAAGGTAAACATTCTTGACATTTATTTATATTCAAAAAAATGTGGAAATTTAATAGAAAAAATATCGCGTCGCTCCTTTTTATATGTAAATTTATAAGAAAATTAGCAATCAAAAAGTAACGTAGCCAAATAAATAAAATAGAAGTAAACTTACTAAATAAATAACTAAAAATAACCCAAAAAAAAACAAATTTCACAGAAAAAAAAATCAAACCAACCACGTATCACCGAAAAGTAATCCTAATTCCCTTGCATCGCTTCTTCGGCTTACATCAAAAATACACAAAATAACACTCGTTCTCGTCCACAAAAAAAGTCAGCTCACTTTCCTTTAGAAGCAACTTTCGATTTCACGTAAACACAACAGCGTGACAAACTATATAATGACATCAGCAATGCACGCACTGTCTATCTTTCCTGCGATACGGCCGCGAAACAACTGACTGGCGCCTCGCCGCCACCTCGCAGGAGTGTGTACTTTGCAGGAAAATGGTAGGGAGAGGATTGAACTGGACGAACGCCGGAGATCCTTGCTGCTACTGTGTATCCCGATCCTACCGCTGTGTGACGCTTGTAGACGCTAGGGTTTTCCTAATAGGAGCATCATCATGTGTATTCTGTTCCAAATTATAGCTAGATATTTTTCTGTAATTTAGAAATTTGCTTGACCTGGTTTGCTCATATAAGCAATTTGATTGTTTTTAATGAAATTAAGCATTTTAATTAGACTCCGGAAAACATCGATGCTGTACAGGGTTATTCATTATAAATTACCCACCCTCTATCATCGTTGTTATTACTTTTAGAAAAAAAAGTCTTTTTGAAAGCACCCCTGTAAAATCCGTAAAATTTTTAAACCGATTGTAGTATACTATAATCTATGTACTATATATTTATACGTATTAGATCGTTACACCTTTTATCATTTTATAATGTCAATGTTCACTGTTTAATGTCAAGCTCAGTTCTTGCTTAATAAAGCCTATTCACGAAGGTTTTGCGTTATTTATCACACCGATTTTGTTTTAATTTTTTTTGTTAGATTCAGAATTAAAAACAGTATTTTGACACAAATTTCCATATCCTAATTAGTATTTTCAAGGCCCTCTTATGTTATTTTCTCTTTGCCAAAAAAGACAAAAGTAGGTACATTAGGCATTTTTTTCCTCGAATATAACTATACCACTGGATTCAGAATCATCACAAATGTAAACTGCCAAAATTGTTTAAAAAAATTTTCATTAATTACAAAGTTATTACAACATGATTTTTTACGTAGAATGTAGACAAATTTTTGAAATGGCAACATGGTAAACAAAAACTGGGACTCCAACATATTGCACAGTGAAAATTCGAAGCCGATAACTTAAGGGGAATCTATCGGCAGCGATTTGAGAAAATATCGAAGTATTTTAGGCAAATAATTTTGAGGTAATGGATGTATTGAAAATTAAGAAAAAAATATATCATGTAGATTAATGTTGAACTTAAAGTTCTCATCGAATAAAAACTTTGAAATGCTAACCAAATTTTGTTGAAAAAAATACGAATCATGAGGTAATTACACATATTAAGCAAAGTTTGAGCCCTTGTAAAGAATTAAATATGGATTAAATGGAAAAACTAATTGATAAGAAGTCTAATTTGAAGCTTTATGAATACTATATAAAAATCTCAGAATCCTCA